>QVTG01000117.1:0-58269 GCA_013305925.1 Geotrichum reessii | reverse complement strand
ATTATTATTATTATTATTATTATTATTATTTTTATTATTATTATTATTATTATTATTATTATTATTATTATTATTATTGTTATTATTATTATTATTGTAACTAAGTGCCCAAAAAATAAATTAATAGATAATAATAAATGACTAAATTGAATTAACTACTTGTAAGTGTGTGAGAAGTCAATGGTTCTCAGACTCCCATTTATATAAAAAGACAAAATGACTTCATTAAAAATAAAGCATTAAAATTAACTCAATCATTAAAAATATCTTGAGTAAAATTGAGACACTCTTAGGTCTCAGTTTCAAAGAGAAACAAACCTAATGTGTAAGCTTACTTGATAATGAATAAATACACAAGTAAAACTAAGCTCATCAAACCAGCTCTGTTACAATTATTATTATCTTTTTTTTTTGGCATTTTGAAAAAAAAAAAGTTACTGATGATTAATACACTTATTTTTTTTTGTTTAATATTGTCAAAAATACAAGTAAAACTGTCAAACGTAAAAAAATGGACGAGTCCGGAATCGAACCGGAGACCTTTCGCATGCAAAGCGAACGCGATAACCCCTACACTACACGCCCAATCTTGTTACAAGTGAAAAGACAAATCTATCTTGAGCGGTGCGTGGCTTGCTACGCTAGCCGCGAGACATAGAGACAGAGCGAGAGGAAGCGATTAGTAAGTAGTGATATAGAATACTATCAATATAAAAAATATCATTAATATTATGAATAACATAAATAACATGAGTAATATGAATAATTGAATAATTAAATAATTGACAATACAACTAGTTACAAGAAGGATAATCATATGCCGAGCAGTACTGAGACTGAGTACTAGATGGAATTAGACTCATGATTTCCGAAAGAGTAAATAAGACAAAAGGTAGAATGCCTGAAATATCTAAAGAGCGCTGAGAACGCTAATTTTAAAGTCCCATAGAGATAAACGTTTTTTTGAATTTCATGTCTTCTTTGTATATCTTTGTTATTATTAGCATTTTAATTATGTAACTATGTAATGTAAGGACAATAAATAGAATTGGAATCTATCTAAGACTTAGTCAGATCAGTGTGAATAACTGATTCAATATGAGGATCCGGGTCTGATACCTTACGTTAAAGATTTTAAAGTATGGTATTCTTATATTTTGCTGCTAAAATTTATGAAACTTAATTTGTGTTTCAAAATTATGCTATTGAGTCTGTGTCAGGCTTATTTTTAATTAAGCTATCAAAGTATAAAAATTTTCAATTTAGAGTAAAAATTAAAACAGGTTTAGAAGTATTTAAAGTGACTTTATGAAAAAACCACTTGGCGCAGTAAAAATACTTCCTTCGAGATCCTTGAAATTGAAGCGGCAGTCCCACCTCTGTGGATTTCAGACTTGAGTATCTGACTGCAATAAATTTCATAAGACTCAATTTTTTCATGTTATACAGAGAGAACCCGGTACTATTGCTGTCAAAAAATTTCCAATGGGTTACAGCATCAAGCATCTAAGCAACTTGGAAATTACAAAAAATCCAGACTTGCCGCCTGGCTGAACCCCCTGGCTGAATGATGGTAGTAAACAAAAATATGATGAAAATGACAAGATTTCTGGTTAAAAATTAAGAAAGTAAAAAAAAAAAAAAAGACGTGGTTGAAGCATTACCATTTGAATTCCATGTCTTCTTTATATCTGCGTTACTATTATTTTAATTATACTATAACTATGTAATTTAAGGACAATAAACAGATTTTCCATCTATCTATTTTATTTATATAAACATTCGTTTTTATGAGAATTCACTAATAGCATTTGCAATGTGCTTCAGTGATTCTGGCTTTCAAATTCCCCATGGTTTTTGAACTAAATCTTACAGTTATTTTCAAGTGAAAATATTATAATATAGTTATATTTTTTTTCATCAGATTTGATAAATCATTGCAGTAAGCTTTTAAAATCCTCTATAAACATTGTATTTGTATTTTCATAAAAAAGTTATACTGTACAACTTATACCTCTAACATAAAATAAAATAAAAAAAACGACAACAAATCAAAAACACAGAATAAAAACAATAAATCAATACCAAGAAAATTTTTATGTGGAAAGAAGAATTCAGAAATACTAATTACTTCTACTCTAGTATCTAAAATTCCCCAGAGTCATTCGTTTAAGCAATAACCTGGCTAAGAACAGCGTTGGAAGAAACAAGGCCAGGCTGGGACTGTTCCAAAAATCTGAGAAACTCAACAATTCTGTTACGAATGTCATCATTTTCAAAAGGGTTCTCAGGCTGCTCAAGAGAACCACGGGTGATAGTATGGATGTCAACATTGTATCTTTGCTCCTGTACAAACACCTGAGCAAAAATTTCGACAAGTTGAGCGCGAAGAGAAATGATAGTGGGTTCCTGGTTGCGAACAAGCTCCATAATAAGTTCAAACACTGGAGTGTTCTCCTCAAGACCATCAGTGAGCGGTAGTCTGTTAAGAAGAACACTAACAACATCGGGAACGGGAACATTGTTAGGGTGTTTGAGAATCATACGAGACACACAACCGCAAGCATTAGAAAGACCACGGGCATTATTATCGTCCGAATCACCACCACGCTTGTTAATTTTGTCAACCTTTTTGAGCAACTTTTGAAGTTTTTCAAGAATAGTTGGATAAGCACTAGTAATGTTCTGTGAGTCCTCACTGTAATAACATAAGAGACCAAGACCGTAAGCAGCGTTGCTGCGAACCTCGATGTCGGAATCACCAACACGGTGAATAAGAGTCTGGAGAAATTGAGAAGTGTAACCAGTACACTCGCTCTTCATAGCATTGACAACCTCAGCAACAGCACCCACAGCAGACGCACGTTCAGCAGTACTGTTGCTAGAACAGAATCTGAAAATAGGTTTGAGAAATGTGGGGCATGAAAGAGTAAATTGAGGACCGGCAGCAGCAGCAATCTGAACAACAACGTCAAAAGCAGCGTCAGTAAGAACCTCATCGTACTCAGAAGATTCGAGTAACTCGCCATTCTCCTCCTCCTCATCAGTTTGAGACGGGTGCTTTTTGTTGAGAATCTTGAGAACCTCAGCGCTAACCTTCTCAAGGTTTTCGGATGTTAAAAGAGCACGGGGGCCAATGACTTTCAGACCCTCAGCAACGCGCTCACAAATAGCAGTAGCAGTCTGTCTATCCTCTTCGACTTCAAGAGTTTCAATGGTGGCGTTGCGAGTATTCTCAGCAATGTAAGCGAGACGCTCATCAGCATGTTCACTGACAGGAAATCCCGGAGTCCAAGAACCTTCTCTAACAATGGCATGCCAAGTGAGATATGTTCTCCAAAGTGCAACAACAGAAGACTTACGAAGACCTTCACTAAAGTGTTCGCATTGTCTAGTCAGATAAGTGACAGCATTAGAAATATCGGGGAAGTCCTCCTGAGTAGCCTCAATGAGATCAGCCAAAGCATCAGTAGCGTACTCCTTCTCAAGAGCAATGGCACTACCAACATTGAGTTGGTCGTAAATGTCCTTTTCTTGATCAACGCCAACATCCTCGTTTTCGTCATAGTCGTCAAGATTGCCAAACTCCTCTTGTTCCAAACAATTATAAATCTCAGTAGTCAGCTTTTCAGCAAAAACAGAAAAATCTCTTCCGTAGACCTTGGCGAGGGTACCAACAAAAATAAAACCACACTCTTTGAGCTTGTTATTTTTAGACTGGATGCATCTGTAAGCAGCCTCAATGAGAGGCTCAGCATATGGATGGAAAGCCTCCTTACCAACAGAAACAGACATTGAGCCTAGTGCATCGATGGTGTTACCACACAGATTGGTTTCGGGCTCAGTGAGCTCATCAGTGTTAGACGTTAGAGAAGCAAAAGGCTCAAGGACAGTGATGGTATCAGGAAAAAATGGCAGAAAGTCTTTACCAGCAGAGAAAGCGGCAGAAGAGATTGCAGCAACTATAGAACCCTTGAGTACCAAATCCTTGGTAATGGAAAGTAAATGCAAAAGTTTAGGTACAAGAGTAGACAAGTACTTTTCAGTGATAACTCGGCGATCTAGAGATTCAAGCAAAGTGTCAAGAGCAGAGCATGCATACTTGCCAACTTTCAAAGCAGAAGCAGAATCCATAATGTTGAAAACAAGAGGGAGAAGAACTTCGTGCTCAGAGCTAACAGAGTCACGTAGTTCAGAAGAGAGAAAGTACAGACATTGAAGAGCACCAACCTTGACAGAAATTTCGGAATCATTAAGACCTTCAATAACGTAAGGAAGAATGTGCTCAATCTGACTAGCAACATAATCGGGAGAACCCTCAACAGCCATTGCAAGGGCCAGAAAACCAGCCTTTCTTTCTGCAGAGTCAGCAGACTTGACATAGTTAGGAAGAGCTAACAACAAGGGACCCATAACTTGGCTAGGAGGAAGTGTACTAGATAAAAAGTCAATAAGCTGGAGAGAAAGATTGCCAGGGTTGCTCTCATCATCCTCTTCGTCCTCGTCGTCAAGATCCTCGGGATTTTCACGGTAGTAATTGGCTGCAATCTGAATAGATGTGGTAGTCAAAACAGGTCCTAACTTAAGAGCCTGAATCTTCATCTTCTTAGATCTAACAGCACTAATTAGGAACTGCAAAGCAGGACTACGGAACTCGTCATCGAGACTAGTCTGAGCAGCAATATCGTTGAGCATGAAATTGATCAAATCGCCAAGATACTTAGAGATGAGAGAACTCTCTGTAGCAAGGAGAAGATTAAAAACGTCAAAAACTTGAATAGCAGACTTTTCATCATTAGCAGCAATAACCTGTTGCAAAACTTGAACCATGGAAGGAACAATGGAGCGAAAGATTTCGGTAGCACCCTCAGGACTCATACCAGGACGTAATCCAGTAGCAATACAACCCAAAGCCAAAAGTGTTGAAATACGAACAGGCAAAGATTCGTTATCAACAATGGTCTTACTGAAAAGTTGTAAGAGAGGAATGGTAGCATCTTCTAAAACGGAAACCTCAGCCTCCAAAAGAGTGTAAATGATGTAAATCGCAACCTCACGCTCAATGGCATGAGTAGAAAGAGCAGCTTGCTGGAGAGCTGGCAAAAGATCAGGCCACAGATCTTCTTCAATATCGTATCTCGCAATGGCAGAAATGACACGAGAAGAGGTGTGTCTGACAAGTGCGTCTTGCTCAGCGAGAGTAGAGGCCAGAATAGTACCCTTGATCTGGGATTTTGACTGATCAGATATCATTTCGCTGTTGAGCCAGTCACGAGAAACAAGTTTTCTGGCCTCAACACCTGCCAACTGGCGAACCTGGGTCTCGGGGTTACGCTGGAGAATATTGATAAGCGAGGGAATAATTAGTGGGTTCTTGTAAAATGTAGATTGCAAAGCTTGCGAGGCCTGCTGAATAGCAGTAGTGTCAGGAGCTGTAATCTGCCGCAGAGTAGCGACTAATTCGTTTTCGAACTGATCCATAGTAACTGAAGAGACCGAAGGAGCTAAAAAAGTGCGGTAAACAGCAACAGTTCGAGTCGTGAAAGACGATAAAAGAAGAATAGTTCACTTTAAAAAAAATTTTTTTTTTCAGAGCTTGAAATTGTAAAGTTATGGGTTAGGGCATAAAATTGGGAGTTTGAAAGACAAAATAAATAAGTCAAATCGAAATGAGTTGAAGAAAAAAAAAGAATATTAAAAAAATATATATATATTATTTTTTTTAAAAAATAGGATTACTTGACAAGTAGAACATTCCAATATATCCAATCTTTTTTTGCTTGTTTCATATGTATTTTTTTTATATTAGGTAGTAATATGGCGTCTGAGTTTGAGTTAATTCAGAATCGGCGTTAGGGAAACTTGGAGGGCTCAAGAAAACAGCGACGATAGCTAGGCTTGGACGCTACCGAAGCAAGTAAATGGTAGGTTTCGGTTAGTTATTAATAATATTTTGATTATTTTTACAACTGATATCATTATCTAAGAGACTAGTCATGAGGTATTGATATTATTTGGTACTTCAAATCCCTGCATTGAAGCAGATGAAATCTTACATTTTAAAGGAAACAAAAAAAAAGAAAAAAGCTGATACTTTTAAAGATTTTATTCTAATATTCAATCTTTTTGAGATTTTTGTTGTCTCAATTTTTTTTTATTGTTCTATGAGCGCTTGTAATATGTAATATCACTCCAGATAGACTGCGTTAAAAATATCATGGTCCTGACTGGAATTGTTAACTTTATTCAGGGTTTACACTGGGTGACATTAGCTACATATATATATATATATATATATATATATATACTATAATTTCAAATCATTATTTACAGTAGCAGTAGCTAATTTCATGTCGTAGTCAACCCCCCTTCCCCGAATATCGTGCTGGAGCTGGGTTTTCCTATGTCATTTTTCCAACAGTTGTTTTAAGTATTAAAAATCACAGAACGCAGTGGCTCGCTTTAGCTATTCTTTAAATGTTCAAACTTTATAAAAATATATACTTTAAAATCTCATTAATGATTTTAGAAGTATTTCAAGACAAAAATCGCTGTTATCAACATTAATAACAATCTCAGAGTCTTTGGCTCTGAATTTAATCAAAATAATACTATTCAAACACTCTAAATTATCTACAACTTCTTCGACAGAATTGAAAAATTGATAGATATTCATGACCTCTTTAATGTTGTGTATTTACAACTTATCAATGTTTTCTCATAATTTCTGTAGAAATTACGTTTAAGAATTTTTTGTATTTTCTTGACTAGTTAAAAATTTTGTGGAGTGGATTTTTATATCTTTACGATTGAAATTTGTATTCCAAGAATCAATTGCCTACCGCATAGCCAATACAACTGTCAATTTGTTCAAGGGATTGTTGCCATAGCCAAATTCTGTTATCATATGAAACAGTCTTACAAGTTACCAGTGGACCTTCTATGAAGGAATAATTTCTTGATCAAGAGGCAGATTTATGTTGAGCACGAAGGGTTAATTGCTGTTTTTTTCTTGATTTTTGTAACAAAAAATTACGTATTTTGAAGAAGACCTTCACTTTTTTTCAGGTCTCCAACCTGAAAATTTCCCAAAACCTTAAAACTTATTTTAAGTTAAGAGTAATTTTGTATTAAAAAAAGTTTTTGCAACCTGCGAATGATAAGGATTGTATAATTTTGTATGGTATTTTAAGGATATTTATAAAGAGTTACTTATAACGCGGTAGCTTTGTATTTGCTTTTTCTTTGTTAGTTTTTACCTCAATTACTATCAATCCTCTGGATGAGCTCATAGTTCTGCCTTTGACTTTTCTATTACTGCAGCCTGTTCATTTGTTTCAACATCTTTCATGCTGATATATAAGGCAGTTAATCTTCTAAAATTTTTATGTTTTTCAGTCGTCATGTGGTGACCGTCTGTTGAACTTTTAGATTTTCCCGCATTTATGAGCCCTACCTGTAAGTTGTCACTATGAAATTGGAAAAAAAAACATTTTAAAACATCTTTAACAAAAATCTCCAATTTACAAAGACTTTTCTTTTACAACGTTTTTTGTTGCAACTCTGTTATTCTTCTACCAGCTCACATTTCAGATTGAGTGCTATCACCTAGCTCTACATGGTGATATTTTATTCGCTTTGGTCTTTTCGCGGATTGGGGTTGGTGGCATTGGTATTTTCGCTATGTATCTCCGGCTCGCTTGCTGACAGCGCTTTAACCAAGCCGGCCCCTGTATGTAGAGATGTCCAGACCGTTATCGACAAATGCTCTTTTGTATACCAGTACTGCCAAGAAGAGCATCTCGGATACTTTAATTATTTACAGTTTTACTACTGCGCCAGCACTCAGTGGGAAACTTTTTCGCGTTTATTCCTACTTGTCTGTTGGCTTGGTCTACTGTTTCTTACTATAGGAATTGCAGCCTCGGATTATCTCTGCCCTAATCTCAGTACTATTTCAAAAATGCTGGGCCTGTCAGAGTCTCTGGCTGGTGTTACTTTTTTAGCATTTGGCAACGGCTCACCTGACGTATTTTCAACATACGCTGCCATGCGCGCTGGGTCAGGATCATTGGCTATTGGTGAGCTCATCGGAGCTGCCTCATTTATCACTGCTGTTGTTACTGGATCAATGGCAATTGTGAGACCGTTCAAAGTCTCACCTAAATCATTTATTAGAGATGTCGGATTTTTTTTGCTAGCCATCTCGTTTTCCATGTACTTTGTATCGGATGGTATTCTGCGTCTATGGGAGTGCGCAATGATGTTTACCATCTACGCTATTTATGTTTTTGTTATTGTAGTGTGGCATTGGTACAACACTCGGCAGTTTCAGAATCGAGCTCTATTAGAAGCTCAAGCCTCAGAGAACAATCAGGAAGATATAGATTCCAACATAGTCTCACCTAATTCGATCACTACCGGGAATCAAGATGATACTAATTCATATTTGGATCAGGGCCAATTTGAATTGAACGTTCCGGGTACACCAAATATTGATCCGAACTCCAGATCATCAACACCACTCTCCATGGGCTCTGCTCCAATGTGGCACGAACAAACTTTGGAAGAGCAAGAAGAGGCATTCAACGAACTGAATAGGATAATGCAAATGCACAGAACTCATCAGCGAAATCCACACTTTAATTTTGAATCTCAAGTTTCCCAAGTTTCCCCAAATTACAACTCAGGCAGTCGGTCTCCAATAATACCCATTCGAAACAGTTTGCTCAGCGCTATTGAAATAAGAAACGTTCTGCAAAAAATATCATTAGACAGACAAGAGTCTAATATTTCATTCCATAGCGTACTTTCACCAGCACATGATGCAGAATTTCACACACCGAACGAGAGTTCTACCAGCCACTTGCGACTTAGTCCTGGTCACGACAATTATTCAAAAAGTGCATCGCACCGTCCTGCGCTCTCCAACGCGCCATCATATAAGTCGTTGCCAGTAGAAGGCACCAGTTCACTTTTGGCACCAGTTTCTTTTTTTTCAAATACATCACCTACGCCTAATTCGCATCGAAAAAACCTTTCTAGAGTACCAAAACTCGTCATAACCAATTCTCATGACGACCAGATAAACATTTTTAAGCCTGTTAACTACAACATGAAAGTATCAAAAAATAATTCTTGTATAAATTCTCCGCTTGGTATGGCTTCAACACCTTTAATTTCACCAATCTCGCCGATACCCCCCATCTTTGCGCCTAAACCAAACGTAACCACCCTGACAGATAAGATCTTTGAAATCATAACTACTATTTGCCCATCATTATTTGAGCTTCGATCCAAGTCGTGGGCCGCATGGGTCTCGTGCATTTTTACGGCTCCATTTATATGCATGATGACGATCACGGTGCCAGTTGTTGAGTCGGACGCTGTTAGTACCGATTCTAAGTCTATCGATTTGTTGAATGAATCAGAAGAACCACTGAATCCCGAATTAGCTACAATTTTTCATGATACACAGGCTTATATTCCACTAGTAAGGTGGCTATTGATTATTCAAGCTTTTCTGGGGCCACTTTTTGTGCTATGCAACTGGTTTATCGATAATGAGCGACTCAGTGTGCTGACAATTTACTCGCTAATTATAACGATTGCATTTCTGGGTCTTACAAGATACATTGAGCTTGAACCATTAAGAGCACCGGTGTGTATGCAGAATTTGGCATTTGCCGGGTTTTTGATTGCCATCTCATGGGTCTCATTAATTGCAAATGAGGTCGTAGGTTTACTTAAGGCACTAGGCATCATTTGTAACATTTCAGACGCTATTATGGGCCTTACTGTGTTTGCCATTGGAAATTCACTTGGTGACCTGGTATCAAACACTACCATCGCAAAAATGGGATTTCCGATCATGGCGTTGTCAGCATGCTTCGGGGGGCCGATGTTAAATATCCTTGTCGGCGTTGGTGTTTCTGGGCTGGTTGCGATCTTATCCAGCTCGAAAACTGATGGCTATCATGTTAATCTCTCTCATACGCTTATTATCTCTGGGATAACATTATTCATCACACTGCTGTTCTGGCTAATTTGCGTACCTTTAAACGAGTGGAAACTAACACGCACATTGGGATTTATTACGGTTTTTTTTTGGGTATTTGCCACGATAATTAACATTGTTTTTGAATTAATTGTTGGACAGTAAAAAAAAAAAAAAAAGCGAAATGATTGACTATATAATAAATATATCATTTAAATTAGTTATGAACATCGAGATCAATCTGGAAGTATTTTTCAGTGGCTTCTCGACTGTTAAGCTCATCACAACTCAGCAAATAGACCATATAAATGTGACCAATATCCTTGAGTTGCAACGGCGTTAACTCCGCGTTTATTTTGATTTGATCATAAAGAGCAGCAACAATTTTGTGCTGAGCAAGTTTCTGCTGTGTATTTTTAATGAAGCTAGTCTCGTTGATTTCAAATCGTAGATACTCGAGCCAAAAGTGGTAAACCCGCGGAAAATATGTGGCCTTGTCCTGGTAAACCTTTCGAGCAGCTTTAATGCCGCCACGAAAATAAAGAAACATATTTGCAAGTGAAACGACCAGCAAGGCAGCAGCCAATACATCGTCTTTGTTATTAGGATCTTCCAATAGAGTAGTGCATTTAGCGTCCAAAAAGTCAATCGCTGAGCTAGATGACTCATGACGGCGTTTTAAATTGGCAAGACTAATTATAGCCTCAACGCATGCTGGCAAAGCCTCTAAAATGCTATTGTAAATTTCTTTGGCAGTCTCTGGAAAGCCTTGGCTCTCCTCAAAACGGGCAAACTGTAGCCGCAGTTCAGTACGACCGATAGGCACAGAGTACGCGCCACGCTGAAACACGGTACGTGCCTGTTCAGGCATATTACTGGCTACCAGCCAACGCGCATACCGCAGCCAAATCTCTTCGTAACGAGCGGTAGGAATGACGGCGCGTTCATACAATGCAATAATGCGATCGTCATCACCCTCAATCTCTTCAAATTGTAAGTATCGTCGCCAGTTGACAATTTCATCTTCCGGTAGATATACAACATGAAAAAACGAACGCTTGATCATTGCCTCATATTGCCAGCGCGTAGCAACCTGTTTCTGTGTCATTACATAGATCTGGTAGTGATAATTAGAAACGCGCACACTCAGATCAGTGTCTTCTTCAACACGTTTTTCTTCGGCAGTTTGTTTAGGCTTTTCCTCTTGCTCAGTATTTTCAAACTCAAACTCTGCACGGAACTGTTCAATCACATTAGGTGGGATGATATTTTCGATAGCGACTGTCGGTACAATTTCCATAAACTTAGAAAAGTACCGCGCGTACTGATGCAGCGGTATCCGAATAATGCGGGCGTATAGCTTTGCCAGTCGAATAGGGTCTTGCTCACGTTCCTCAAACTCGATATACTTGTCCCACACTCCATGAGCCAGAAAGTGCAGTCCAACTTGCGCGACCGCGCTCTCAAATACTGACCGTGTCATGTCAGGGTTAGGCGACGCTACAAGAACAAACCCACAATACTCTTTCCACAATTCGACACTCATTGGAACATTGCTGATACCCTCCACAAAAATCCGCTGCGCATTTTCTGTGAATCCAAGCCGAAACTCAAGCTTGGCAAAACGGATCCAATAGCGGTGAGCTTGTGGAAATCGCTTAAGGAACAGATCAAATGAAAATCGAGCAAGTTGCAAAGCACGATCACTTGATGACTTGGTCAATCCGCCCTCTAGAGCTACTGCTGCATCAATCAAGCTTTCCCAGATTTCGAACGCATCCGGATTCGTCTCAATCTGTGCATATACTGCGGTCCAGGCCTCGTATAGCTCCTCGTCGGTTAGGCGCCGCTTGTTGTTGTATTGCCGTGGTTCATAATTTCTATTGTTGTTGCCAAAACCATCTGGCTTATTAAATTGAGATCTGTACCCACCTGTTTCGAACGACATGGTTGTGGTTTGCATAATAAGTATCAAAGCAGCTCTGGTATTGATGACGATTTTCACGCTTGAACTTTTTCAGTGGTGTTTTCTTCCCAAAAAACCATGTGTTGTGGGTTAGGGTATTTGCACGGCTTGTAAAAGTTCATTTATCAAATATTTTAAAGTTCAAGGTTTTTAGATCACAAGAAATATACAGGCACGTATATGAAGTATTACAAAACCAGACATGAATATTTTATCAACCAAAATAAAAAATAGATAGAAAATCTGTTTATTGTCCTTACATCACATAGTTTCTATAGGTATTTTTTATTAAATTATAATGTAATTTTTTATTTGATTGTTTGTATTAAGCATTTGAATTGAATTACTTGTATAACAATCTCCTATTAAAACTACATGTATTTTGCTAAAAATTACGACCACTACGTTGACTTATTAACAATTTCCGTGTGAGCACTTGTCACTGACTGAGTAGAGACATCAGAAATTTTGTATAAACATAAATGATGTTAGATAGACATTTAAAGTAGCTTATAAAATACAACTGGCATTTCTCTTTTTTTTTTTTTTTTAGTTTTTAATTAATTAGCCATAATTTTTCATTTCAATTCAAATTAATACACTGATTACAAAAACATCCATGAACTGGAAAGAAATGTACCCAAATACAAGCATTGGTAATATTCTTGAAGTTAAAACTAATTTTAAAACCGCCGAAGACAAACAGAAGCAAGTTGTAACTGTTGAAAATGACTTTGAAAACGACTCCGAAATCATCTCTTACAATAATAAAACCCATTCACCTCAGTTTGCATGTTCAGAGCAGTCATATACAAAGAAAACTGATCATATCTTTCACACACGAACAAATGCATCACTTTATGTGGCAGAGCTTAATTTAAAAACAACAGAGGCAGATTTGTTTGAACTTTTTAGTACAATAGGGCCGATTAGTTTTATTCGAGTGGGTCGTGATGCAATAACCAAACAGTCTCTTGGTTACGCATATGTTAACTACATTGAGCCTGCAGACGGTGAACGCGCCATGGCTGTGCTTAACCACGAGCCATTACATGGTCACAACATCCGTATAATGCCCTCTCGGCGTGATCCTAACACGCGCCGCAACACGCCTGGCAACTTGTTTGTTAAAAATCTCGATCCATCCATCGACAACCGGGACCTCTATAATACTTTTTTGAACTTTGGTAACATTTTATCTTGCAAAATTGCAGTTGACGAAGCAGGTGTTTCAAAAGGTTTCGGATTTGTGCATTTTGAAAATCCACAAGCTGCAGAGATGGCAATTCGTAACGTCAACGGAATGGTATTAAACAATAAGAAAATCTTTGTTGGTCCATACATTCCGCGAGATTTACGTGTCATCGAAATCGCAAAATATCAATTAACATGTATTTGTGTTAAAAATATAGAATGTGATACAGACCAACAATTTCGGGAAATGTTCAAAGACTACGGAAACATTGTTTCGGCGTCGTTAAACAGAGATTCAGATGGTGTATCACGAAGATTTGGATTTATTAACTTTGAGGAGCCACATGCAGCTCTTAATGCTATTGATAAATTGAACGGCAAAAAAGTTAACGGGAATATTCTTCAAGTTTGTCGGGCACAAACTCGCAACAAACGCAGAGAAGAGCTTCGAAAGCAGCACAAGTTTCAGCGTAAAGTAGCTACCACAAATATCTATCAAGACCCTGGAATCAATCTTTATGTCAAAAATCTTGACTTTACAGTCACAGATGACTTGCTACATGAAACATTTCAACGATTCGGCACAATCACATCGTGCAAAGTTATGGTTGACAAGAGTGGTATATCAAAAGGGTTTGGATTTGTTTGCTTTTCATCGGCAGATGATGCAACCAAGGCAGTACTAGAGATGAACAAGTATATGCTTGCAAGCAAGCCGCTTTATGTAGGGTTGGCACAAAGCAAGAAAGAACGTCAGTTATACATTCGCAAGCATATTCAAGCACAAGAAAAACTCCGAAGACAACGTACGATTTCAGTTGAAGCGGCCCCAAGCGGAAGTTGGAGACTACCGCCAAAGGGTTGGCATATGTTTGAAGGTCATCTCAAAACCTTAGATGATGCGTACAAAAGTCCTGAGATGCGTCGTAATTCTTTTTCTTCGCAAGCATACTACGGTAACTGGCCAGTTGTTACAATGCCTAACGACGGCTCTCCTCCAAATTCAATTGAGCCGGCCAAAGCAACCAGCCTTAGTGGTGGACTAAGGGATTCAAATTTTATTGATTCACTGACTCACTGTCCATTTGAACTACACACCCGATTAACTGACAGTTACATTTACGGCAAAATACTGGAACATGAACAGGTATAAGGTAATGAGTATCTTGCAGATCGTGTGGTAGGGATGCTACCAAGTAATCAGGTCGAGGCAGTCAAGATCGCAGACAATGACCAAGCATTTGCACGAGTAGTCAACCAGGTAGTTGCTTCGTTATAAAAGAATGATTTACAAAGTTGGCAAACGTTAAAAAAAAAGTTTGCGTGTCGTATAAATAAAAGTGTAAGAAATTAAATTAATTGTAGTACATAAGTTGTCAGCCTAATTTATGCAATCAAAATAATGAACATGACAAGCAGTATCGATTGCTCTACTTATCATGAACAAGACTTCATGAGCCGTAGGTACTGGCATAGCAGTTTAGTTTTTCACGAAGAGAAAAAATCAACCGCCAAGTAATAAAAAAAAAGTCTCCAATATTTGTAAGTAACAGAGAGTCTGTGATACTTGGTTATCAGAAGACGAAATTTTTGTCTTTTGAAAAATATCAGCATTTTTTTTTTTCATAAAAATTACATTATTGTTGAGAATCATAAATCAAAGTGATTTCTCAACACTCATATACTAATAATGCTGTCGGTTAGTTGCAGTGCCTGCATGGAACAGAAAACTGCTTGGGTACGAAAAAAAAACATTTCAGTGTACACGACAAGTATGAAATAAAGAAATTGGAGAGAAATTTATTATAAACAAGTTTCGATTGAAAAAAAAAAACACTTTCTTTAATTTGGTAAAAGATTTTTGAATTATCGCAGGTGACGATGCGTGTCAGGGTCAGGATATTATAACCAACGTGTAATAACATATATGTGTATGGCAGCGGTAATGAGCATAATAATAGTCCAGAGAGTTATGAATGTATCAGAGCGTTTAGAAAACAGACACATACAGTATTATATTGATAGCTTTTTAAAGTCTTTTGTAGTCATCGGTAACAGCCAGTGTGAGGTTCGAGAAAGAAACCCATGAAATTGTAATCATTGCGAGATCTAAACTCGTCATGGCTTTTACGATGAGATCAACAGATGCCAATGCCAGCAAGATCTGTTCCATATCGTATTTCCGGATATATATTTCAGTTGTGTTTTTTCAGACAATGTTATATATATGTACATACACATTTGCATGTTTTCTAGAGCGTTCTGAAACTATGTTTTTTCTTAGATATGTCTGTGGTACATGTATATTAAAGTTTTAAACAGATGCCTCGAGACGAAAAAAAAAAAAAAAAAAAATAAAGTATACACATTTTGACTGATCTGCATTATTTTTTGATTTTCATTTTAATACCGGCAGAGTTTTTTTTTTTTTGATTTTCTGAGAGACTTTTTTTGGCTGCGAGTTTTTTTTTTTTTTTTTTTTTTTGGATGCGTAGTTTTAACAAACTGCAGGGATGGCTAAACTATCGACTGGTGAAAACAGTATAATTTCTATGAGACCCAATGGTTCATGAAGACGTATAATGGCTTGAGTCAGATATAGTTGCCAGAATTTTTAATGTAGGTCTATAGTGGTATCATTTCAAATCATCGTTGTCAATAATTGAGATTCAGTCAACTTACCGAAATACTATGCACAGAGTCCATTACGCTGCTAGTTGCTAGCCTTTCAAAAAAAAAAAAAAATACATCATTGTAGTTCCAATAACAGCTTCCAAAAATATTTGTTTTATGAAAAATAAAAAAAATACTTATTTGCCTTGCCAGATTTTCTATCTATTTGTCGTGCCAAAATATCCAAGTTTAGTAGCGACTAAACGTCATTTGGAACTCTGGAAACCTGAAAGATATGGCTGGAGGTCGGACCCAATATGCCGCAGCAAATCACGCCAAACTACCATTTTACGGCTTTTTTTTTCCCTTATGTAAAATTAGCATTGATAAATGGAAATAAATACTCTTTTGTCTGTTCTTTTGTTTCTTCTTTTTTTTCTCTCTCTCTCTTGTTGTACAACAATTGATTTGCTCTGATACACTCAATTCACAATAGTGTCTCAGATCTGATTTTTATAATCATGCCCGCTTCTTCTCCAGTGTCTCTACGTACTAGGCTCGCTCAGATAGGTGCTCTTAACGGCTTGGTTATGAGATCTGTCAGTAGCAGCAGCCACCATACCGCATTGGCAGTACCAAAGCGGCAATGTTTTACAGCAGCGGCGTCTTCAAAGTTGCTGCAACCTGCGAAACGCCAGCTTGCGGCCGTTTCCCTTGCTTCTTGCACCCTACTTTCTTCTGGTACCCAATACATCTTCCAGAGCAATAGCATTGCCTCTAAGGTCGCCCACTTGTCTTGCAGGCCCTTTTCGTCGTCACTGACCCGGGGCACAACCTCTCCGTCACTAGAAAAACCTTCAAAACCGCTTAAAAAGCGCGTTTCATTCCTTGTCAAGTGCGGTCATGCGGTGCTTTTAATTTCTGGCAGTTTTCTCACAGGTCTCACGCTTTTTCTCACTGGCTTTTTCATTTATGATGCATCAACATACTCTGACACATCTACGGAATTCGAAAACGAAATCGTTGTGCCCACCCTTGCACTTAACCCACGTCGAGGCGGGCCCAAGAATCTACCTATCTGTGAAGCCCATCTTGACCAGTCCGACAGTCCCGCCAAAACTAAATGTTCTACAAAACCTAATCTTGTAATTCTCGGCTCCGGTTGGGGCTCTGTGTCACTTCTTAAAGAACTTGATTCGAATGAGTACAATATCACTGTCATTTCTCCGGTTAACTACTTTTTATTCACTCCCATGCTACCCTCCGCTACAGTTGGCACGCTTGAGCTTAGATCTCTTGTTGAGCCTATGCGCCGTATCTGCCGCCGGTCTAACGCGTACTTTTTGCTTGGTTCTGCAAATAACATTGAGTTCAAGGATCGTCTTGTTGAAGTTGTAGCTGAGGACCCTGTAACTGGAGAAAAGTCAAATTTTTACGTACCATATGACAAACTTATCATTGGCGTTGGTTCTATCAGTAACACACACGGCGTCAAGGGTCTCGAGAACTGCAACTTCCTTAAAACTATTGATGATGTTAAGAAAATTCGAAAGCGCGTGATTCGTAACTTTGAGCTTGCATCGCTGCCTACAACGTCTGATGAGGAGCGTAAGAAGCTGCTTAGTTTTGTCATTTGCGGTGGTGGCCCTACAGGCGTTGAACTCGCTGCCGAAATCTATGATGTCGTAAACGAAGACCTGCTTTTACATTATCCCAAAATTTTGCGCTCTGAAGTGTCTGTTCACATTATCCAGTCGCGCTCACACATTCTCAATACCTATGATCAAAAAATTTCAGAATATGCTATGAATCGTTTCAAGAAAGACAATGTTGACATTCTGACAAACTCACGCGTGCAACAGGTTTTTTCTGACCGAGTCGCTTTTATTCAAATTGAAGAAGATGGTACCAAGGTGCGCAAGGAGTTGCCGTTTGGACTCTGTGTGTGGTCAACAGGCGTTGGCCAGGCACCTGTGACGCAAAGTGTGGTCAAGACTCTGGGACCTAAGTTTCAGCGTAATCAGAAAGCAATTGAGACAGATTCACATTTGCGTGTCATTGGCACACCACAGGGTGAAGTCTACGCAATCGGCGACTGTGCAACTGTACGCACAGACGTGGCATCACAGATCCAAGAGCTGTTGCGTGATGCCGTGTTAGCTCATCAGAAGCCTTTGGCCGGTCGCACTGTAGTCGGTGAGACGAACGTGTATCAAACTCTCAAAGAAGAAGACGAAATGCTACAAAATATTTCACTTTCATACGAGGATCTCGAAGTTATGAGTAAGCTGATACGGCGTAAGGCACCGCAGGCCGGTGAACATCTTATCCGGCTCAAAGACTTGTTTCTTGAATTTGACCACAACAAGAAGGGCAGCTTGTCATTTGAAGAGCTGTCAGAAATGTTACAGTCGATTGACAAGAAGGTTACGTCGTTGCCGGCGACTGCACAGCGTGCTGCCCAACAGGGCATATACCTGGGCCGCAAGTTGACGCGTCTGGCACATACTGTACCGTATCTCAAACTCGGCGACCTAAAAAAGGGCGACCTGGACGATACCGTATACCGACCCTTTTCGTACCGCCATCTGGGCTCGCTGGCTTACGTTTCCAACGCCGCTGTGTTTGATTTCAATGGTCATTCCTACGTTGGTGGTATTGTGGCCATGTACCTGTGGCGTGGCGTGTACTTTTTGCAGACCGTCTCGCTACGAAATCGTGCACTTATGGCCATGGATTGGATCAAGCGCGGCTTGTTTGGCCGTGACTTGTCGGGTGTTTAGAAGAAGAAAAAAAAAAAAAATAAGAGATATTCACACACTCTCTTAAATCACAATTATTTTGCAATCCTCAAAATCATAGTACAATAGGAGGAAAAAAAAAAAAAATAGAATTAAATAAACCTTCATCCATACCCCCTATACTACTAATTATCACAATTATTTTTGCAAAGAAAAAAACAAATAAATACAATTGAAAATCTAAACACAAAATAAGTTAATTCATTAAATTTCATTCAAAATGGCTTGGTTTTGTATTATATTTAGATGTTCGAAGGGTAAAGCATGACTCTAACAGTGGCACCGAAGGACTTGGCAGGCAAGTTCTTCTTGAAGTTGGCACGAACAACACCGGAGTTACCGTGGGTTCTGGTGACCTTACCCCAGATAACTCTGATCTTGGTGCCTCTGACCTCCTTGGAAGCACGGTAGACGAAAGCAACACGCTTACCAAGGTAGAACTTAGCATCCTCAGGAGTGTTGACGCCCTCAATGCTGACCAAAGAAACGTTGGGGTTGGTAACGTGCTTACTGCGCTGGTAGGAAAGGTGCTTTCCCTTAACGTAGACTATAAAAATTGTTAGTTAAAGACATTTTTTCAAAATTTATTTTAAATTATGCGTGCGTGCGGTTGAAAATAAAACATTTCGTAGCATATATATATATGTAGTTTGACTGGAGTTGGTTGAAAAGAATCAAGTATAAATCCATGTGTAAAAACAAAAAATTGGTTAATGAAAAAATTGATGTATATCTTGCTTCGAAATCAATGAAATGAGTTTCTGGATCAAACAATGCACATTCAAAAAAAAAAAAATACTAAGAATGATAAGTGCAGTCGCAAAGTAATCTATTCTAGTTTCGTGATTCTGAAAATTTATCTGTCTTGAGTTCCTTGTCATATACTTTTTACATTAAAAAATCTTGTTGAGTCCAAATTGTCGCCATATAAAGTTGCATTATCGATTTTCAATCGTTTTTTTATTTTTTTTTTTTTTTCGATAACATAAAAAATACTGTTAAAATATTCATAGTTTCGTTCCGCACGCATCGCTTGAAGTCGCTGTGTACATACGTCTAGTGGATTCAGTAGCCATTTTGAGAGGGGTGTTATGGGTGGTGTTAGATGGTAATAAATGCCAAAGTAAACAGTAGAAAAAAGGGAAAAAAAAGGGAAAAAAAAAAAATATGAGAAATTTTCAGAAAAAAAAAAAAAAGAAAACACAGTCTAATGTTAACCCTAGCCCTGGTATAGAGTGTCAAAAAGGGGGACCGGTGAGAAGAAATGAAAAAAAAAGTGTTGTGACTTTTAAAGTTGAAAACTTCCAAATTAAGAAACTCAGAATTTTGTTGGATATATCAGAACGAAGTAAATTACAGACTTTGGTTGTATTGATTGTCCCATTACCATTCAAGCAGCAGACTACGGAACAGTGGCTAACAGTTGAATCTCGATACTGATGACCAAACAATAAGGGCGGGTTTTTTTCGTTTGCTTGTGCTATCGCTAGTAGTTGCAGTAGTAGTAGTAGTAGTAGTAGTAGTAATGATAGACTTGATGATTGATTGGTATTCTAAAATTTTATATATACACTGTAGAAAGCGTGACCACTGTTTAACATAAGTCACTCTTGTAGTTACAAAGTTACGAATATCAATGAGGTTTAATCGATATTCATCAAATCTATTGGAAAACACATGTAGTTATAATATTGGCTCCTACCTGCTACTTGAAATGATTGCAAATTGTATTTTTGGTTTTTTTTTTTGCAATCTATAAACTACTGGATGCTTTATCTAAAGATATGTGTCATGTTCCTTTAATTACAGATCCAAATGATGTTTTCAATGACTTAGAACTTAGATGAAAAATATTATGACATATAAGTCAATGCAAATATGGTCTAGCGTCAAAACATCTATTTCTCATCTAAATATAACAATCACGGATAAGAAAGAGTTACATTAAGCTGACACGCAAAAATATTCAAAGAATTGTTGTTGTTTTTTTTGTCTTTTGTCAGTTTACTATGTGTAAGATAGTGTTAAAAAACAAAAAAGCTTTAAATTTTGTACAAATGAAAGCCCTTGTGGATACTATTAAAAAGCAGATGTTTCTGAAATAGACGGATACAGATGCTTTTATTGCATGATACCAATGGTTTGTTCAGATTTCATTTAATTACCAGTTTGTTTAATGATAAAACTGACTTATTTAACTATGTTTTAAATCTCAAATGAGTTTCATAAATCTGAGAAAGTGAATATTGTAAATAATTAACCTGTCAATAATACATAATTTAACATCAAACTACTCTATTTTCCAATACCTCAAAGGACCTTTATGGGAGTTATTTTAAACAAACATGTGGTGTATGTTATCGGTACCGACCCTTTTCTTTTCTTACCCTTAACAATGGAAATAAACTTTTGGCACAGACACACATCCATTGTTGAAAAAATTCATGAAAGATAGAACACACACTGTTTCTATTTTGTAGAATAATGCATGTATTGGTATGTTCCTATTTACAATTCGTCTTCCATTTTGCCTAGCCTACTAACAGACTGCCAGATCACTAATGATGACGGCCCACCTAGCCAAAAACACTCGCCCTACATTTACGAGCTTGTTCAAACAATTAAGCGTCTGACAGACTGGGAGGTTTCCGTCGTCATCCCTGACACCCAAAAGTCATGGATTGGAAAGGCGCATTTAATTGGCCAGACTCTCACGGCGTCGTACATCAGACCAGAACACGAAGACGATCAATCCATCTACAAGTGCCCAAAGTATCAAATGTCAGATAACCCCGATGACTGGATGCTACTAGACGGAACACCCGCTAGCTGCACGAATGTTGGTCTGCACTTCAACAACAGGAAAAAGCCTGTTGACCTGGTTATCTCGGGGCCCAACTACGGGCGAAATTCGACGGCCATATACATTCTTTCAAGTGGCACTGTCGGCGCGGCAATGGAAGCTGCATTGTGCGGCGTGAAGGCGATATCACTTTCATATGCATTTGAGGATCGGTCTATCCCACCACCATATATGAAGGAAGCCACGACGCGATCAGTCCAAGTCATCAAACAACTGTGGGACAATTGGGATGAGCAAGCTCAACTTTATAGCATCAATCTCCCGCTGGTACCCTCTATAGCCTTGGCCAAAGTGGTATACACGCACATTCTTCAAAATACTTGGACGTCGGTGTTTAAGCAGACAAGTGCGGCAGATGGTAAGTTACAATTTAAATGGTGCCCTGATTTTGATGCAGCAGACCACACCGTTGTTGAAAGCACCGGCTGTAATGACGGTCGCATGATAGAGCAGGGCCACATTAGCGTCACGCCGCTCCGTGCCAACTACAAAGACATACCAGAAATTCGCGGTGAAATAAAGTTAGAGTAATGCATTTTTGTAGAAATAAAAATAGATACCAAAAAGCCTTTATGGTTAAGAATAAAAAAAATTCGCATGTAAATAATAATAAAATAATTAAACAAGCGTGCACATAAAAATAATTTTAATTTCGTGATGATACTGGTCAGGCAAAGACCTCATTTTTTGGATGGGTCGAGTCCTTCGTCCTCATCCTTCTCTCCTGCCATCTCTTTGCACCATTTGAATACCTGGCGTTGGTATCGTTCCGCACGCAAAAGACCAAACCGTACTTTGTTCATGCACCTGATAAACTCTTCGCTCCGCTGCTGCGCGATTTGTGTTAACTGTCTAGTATCTTCAGCCTCGTCAGACCTAATGCCGTAGTCTCTGTCAATTTTAAACTGCGGTAGTGCAAAAAACTCATCTTCTTCCTGAGCAGACTGGCCTCGTGTTGAAGGACGCCGCGCGCGTGTCTCCTCTTGCTTGACGCCATCAGAAGAAACGCTATTCTCTATTTTGTCGTCATCCATTTTGGCGGGGTCCTTAATACCATCTAGATGGCTATATATGGGAAGATTCAGCATATTGCTTCGTCGATATGTGGGATCGTCGCCCAAAAACACACTCATAAGACGCGCAAATTGCACCGCATGCTTTTGTTCCTCAGTAATGATTTCCAGGGCATGTCGTGATAGCACGCGGATGTTTTTACTGTCAAATGCGCGCGAGATAGCGGGGTGGGATGGCACCTCTGAAGGGTGACTGATGGGGGCAAGTAGATCACCAAGTTTGATGTCCTTGTATACTTCTTCTTGAATATCTACCTTCTTTTCTGTGCTATTGTTGTCAATGAGCTTGCGCTTTTTGTATACCACCGCGAGTTTGTGACCCAGCGAATCAACTGTCTTGATGGCATGTCGGCTGTGCGAAATGCGTCCAAGTTTGCCCTCGTGGATTTCGTTTGCACCACGTTTTAGCTTCTGACCGCGGTTAGAATACGCATATCCAACATCCTCTTCGTCCGATGAGGCAGCTGCAAAAAATAAACAAACCAGGTTAGCAAAGGCGGATAGAGAGAGAAAGAATGAATAAAAAAAGCAAACTTACCATCTTCAGGCCGGTCTAGAGCGGCTTTCAGCTGTCTATAAAAATTAGAAACCAAAATAATGAAAGCATTCAAAACTGGACCTACAAAATAGAGTTGTACTGTCTACTATCGACTACCTGTGGTGCCATTATAGTTGGTCGCAAGTGATATATTTGCAGTTAGATGTAGGTAGAAATACCTAAGAAGATATGTTTATGGATATAGGAGAACGCAAAAATAGTATGTGAATTAGACCTAACCCTATATACATTGTAGTCGCCTGGTTTCAGCCCGCTAACTGCCCCTCTTGTTCTCTACGCAATTGTAGGAGGCAAAGTTCTCTCGTCTAACAGCGGTAGAAATTTGGACAAATAAGTGCTTCGTTCGGAAAGTGGTAGGATCAGTCGGAACGCGTCGTTAGAGTTGAGATAGTGGTGATGCAGGCGCTTAGATCTCATAAAGCCGACAGTCTCATATAGATGGATAGCAACATTGTTGACAGCTTCAACCTCAAGAACAATTTCATCCGCGTGCTGTTCTTTCATAGTCTGAACGGCCTTAGAAACAAGCTGTTTGGCAATACCGCGGCCGCGGTAAGTCTCGACGACCGCAAGCATGGCAATATAGCCACGAGACCTGCACTCCCTATGACCACTGAGGTCACAGACAATCGCACCTACCAGTTGATTATCATCAAACGCCTACATAATGAAAAGAAAAAAAGATTAGCTATCGTACTATGCAGGAAAAGCATCGATGAGATGGGCGGTACTTACCATAATGCAAAGATCAGGGTTCTTGTAAATAAAGTAGATAAAGACGTAGAGTGAGTAGGGTTCAGACAGATCTTTGGAAACAAGATCTTTGATCTCATGCAACTCCTTCTCACCATCGATGGTGCGTGTGTATGGTCTGTACGTGATTGCCATAACGATTCAGTTCTGGTGCTGGTAACTAGTGGGGTGTTGGTTTATTCTTGTTTAGGTCGTTTGTTCTTTATTCGCATGTACAAAAAAAATCCAAAATTTATAGGGAAACTTTTGTTTCAGTCTTCTCTTTCGTTTGCCTCTCGCTCTTTTAATCGCAATTCTCACTTCTTTCCCTCTTCAAAGCGCCATAGCACTCTTAGTAGCGCGGGCGCAGTTAATGTATGCACAATGAATTTTATGAGAATTTATAATGCGCTGACCGGCAGCGTTTCTGAAGTAAACCCGGACGAGTTTCTCAGGTATGTCGTATGTCCTAAGCGATTCTATTTACCCTTTGCATATTATTGTACTAATGCATTGATCAGTGTGGCGGACCTTAAAGCCTGGATCCAACGCACGCAGAACATCATTGTCGACAGCCAGCTACTGCTAACATCGCGCGCCGTTCAGCTAAAACTAGAGTCCATGTCTTACGGTGTGAGTATTTTTAAACTGAACTGTTCTACGCAACACAACTAACTTTTGTGTAGCAACAAGTCTTTATCTTTGACAAGAACCTGTTTTCACTGACTACATCATCGACAAATCTAGCTCTGTTAGAACCAGACTTTGAAGCACTAGAAATTTCGTCGATACCTACACTTAACAACCCATCCTCGACTAGTGTCGTATCTATTATCAATGTCTGTATGGCGCGCTTTACTTGGGCCCAGAATGTACAAAAAACGGCACAAGCGCTAACTGGGCGCATAGAACGTATATTGTTTGAGATCGGCGTTATCAAGCAAAGTGTTGACATTTCGCTCGTGCATCTTCGGCACCATGCAGTTGGAATTGAAAAATTGTTTAACTCGACTCTTGAGTTTGCTACGGCGCTTGAAAAAGACGCAAACGCAGGCTCTAACTGGAAAAGTGTACTGATAAAGCTGGACCAAATCCAAGTGCTTCCGACATTACTTACAGATGAGTCGCACTGCAAGCGAATTTTGTCTGACTGGGTTGACCAGACTGAGCTCACAAATATTGATCGTCAGTTTCATTCTAACCAACAGGTTGTCATGAGTGTACTGACTCAGCTGCGGATCGATGTGTCTAAGGTGATAAAAGAGGGATATAAACTAAACGACGATGCCAATTTGTGGCTAAAGGAGAAGCCCTCGGTTGATGGTGACTCGGACTGGCAGGATCTATTAGAAGATATCAACACAATTCTTCAAAAAATCCAAGAGGACTGCGAGTTTGTTGGCACGCTGAGCGACAATACTGCAAACAAAAAAACCGCGGCACGGCTTATGACTCTGCACGAAAAAGAGTTTTTGCCAAATATTAGTGAAATGACACAAAGCATTTGGGAAATTACTAGAAAATGGGTATTTGTCAAGGTTCGTACTCAAAAGCAGATGATATCGTTCTTACAACGTGTCTCTAAACTGCAATCGGATACCAGCCCATTGAGACCCCAAATCACAGAAACTGGAAAACGTTTAAAGGGTTTAGAGGCCCAGCGCGTAATTATTGCGCGCGCTATTGATATGCCTTATTTGTATGGTGCGGTACTTCTTGAGTTTTTGCGTCGCCAGGAATGGCTCAGTGAAGTCAAACAGACAGTATCAAAATCTGCTGAGGTGATGGCTGGCTGGGTCGACCAAGAGCAACATACACGCAACAAATGGCAGAAAAAGTACGGCGACAGCTTGGGTCAATTAAGAACTTTTGGAGGAAATGATTCTCCAAATATAGAAGTTTCACTGCTTTATTCACGCGACTCAAGCATGTACAAGGTAACTCGCAAAGACGTGGAAGACTACATTTTAATATTAAAAAATCTGAATCTTGAAGAGGAGTATAACGAGCTACAGGCACAATACTATCAATTGTCAAAGCCAATCATGCCAAATTTTCTCACTGTTCAGAAAAAGCCAAATAAATTGTTCAAAGGCGGAAGCATAACTGACTCGCAAGCCGAGTCGTCACTTCGGTCTGTTACACCGACAGAAGAAGCTAACAACGCCATTGTTCAAGGCTACGAGGCAAGAATTCGAAAACTGGAGGACTTGTTGCACAGAAACCAATTTCGCGAGTCTTTTCAATCTCCTGAGCTGAAAGGCGTGTTTAAGAAACCTACAACGCCACCAGACATCAACTCTGATGAAGTCAAAAAACTCAATGAAAGGATCCAGCAACTCGAAAAAGAGAATCAAGCGAGTTCTCAAGAAATTGAAAAAGTCAAAAAGGATCTAAGGGATCAAGAAGAAGAAAACAAGAGGCTAATTGAAGAGGCCAGGATGATGAAATCTGATCTTTTTGACAATCTACGAACAAAAGAGAATGAGTTTAAACAGGAAAGAATATCTTTTAATAGCGAAATCAAAGAGCTAAAAGAAAAAGTTTACGATCTTGAAATTGACCTTAATCGCGAAACGGACAAATGTCTTTCTCTGGAGGGTAGTGTTGAAGAGTTGCAGCAAAAAATCACTAGCCTCGAAAGTCAACTTAGTACCAACAGTAACTTTGTTAATGAACGGTTAGCCCAGGAGAAGACAGAGATTGAAGCCAACTATGATAAGCTCAAAATCAAGTTTGAGTTGTTATACTCGAGTGCGCGAGACATTAGCCAAAAGCTTTTTACTAGCTACACGCGTAGTTGTGATCTTCTTGAGTGCTTAGGTTTACAAGCCTCAAAGGTTTTGGACGATAATGGTGAGCTGTTTTCGTTCAAAATTCAGCGCGTCAAGGGTCTGGGTCGACGGCGTAATGCCAGTGGCAGCATGGCTGATATATCAATTCTAGACAGCCCTGGCGGAGAAGAGAAGCTCAGCAATAATAGCAATATTTCTATCGATCCCAAGGTTTTCTACTGGCTTGATTCCTATTACAATGACGGTGAAGATGAGGAGGTAGAGGCAGATGAGGATGACCGTACTTCTGTCATTACTGCTGACAGCTCAGTTCAGAGTACAATGATTCAGAAGCAGCGGCGCAAGCTGTCCAGTGTGCGTGAACATCGCTATCGTCAGTTTTTGGATACAGTCTATCTTGACTACGACTTGTTTCGTGATAGTGTGACCAAAAGATTTAATGATGTTGAGCATCTTGCACGTAAGCTGCAAAAAGAAGCACGCAACTATCGTGACCGTGCTCATACTCGAGAGCAACAGAGCCGGCAAAAACTGGCGTACAAAAGTTTTCAAAAAGGCGAACTCGCGTTGTTTTTGCCAACTCGCGATCCTACGCGTGATCCAAACCCATGGGCGGCATTCAACGTGGGTGCACCGCACTATTTCTTAAAACCAAGTAGCGACCTGCAGCTAAACAACCGCGAGTGGCTTGTGGCACGGATAACAAAAATGGAGGAACGCGTTGTAGACAGGGCTAAGGACAAGGAAGGTGATAACCCGTTCGATCTAAGCGACGGGTTGCGTTGGCACCTGATTGAGGCAAAGGAGGAAAGGTAGGTATTAATCCTGCCATAACGGTAGTAATGAGTTATGATGCATAGTTTAATAATATATATAACGGTGAAATTAATTCACGGGGTCATAGTAATCATAATGCTCCTGAGGAATGTTCCTCTGCTTTTGTGATAAGTTGTAATGAATACGTATTTTTTTTTTTTTTTTTTTTTTTTTTTTTTTTTTTAATTGAGAGGCATGGCAAACAGAAAGCAATCCCAACAGAAACTGCGCTTTTTGTTTTGCTTCCAACACTACCTTCTTTTCTTCCTCCAAATCATTACAAATACGCAGAACACATCTCATATCCCCTTAATCAAAATAATGGCAACTGAAAACAAAGTTCCCGCCGTAAGTATCATCACTGGTCTGCACAATTCCTTTTTTTTTTTATCTCTTTTTTTTTTTTGTTTTGCTGTGCTAACTGTAATTGTAGTCTCAATCCGGATCTTGGACCTCTTTCCTCAAGAGTATCGCCTCATATAACGGCGATCTCGCGTCGCTCACGGCGCCCCCCTTCATTTTGTCATCTGTTTCATTAACAGAGTACAGCAAGTTTTGGGCTGAGAGCACGTCTGAGTTCATTGCCCCAGCTCTGGAGCAGGATCCTGAACAACGGTTTTTGAAGGTTTTGCGTTGGTTCATTGGCACGTTGCGTGAGCAATATTGTAGCCGTAACGAGAAGCTTGGCTCTGAGAAAAAGCCTCTCAATCCATTTCTTGGTGAAGTGTTCACTGGCTACTGGGATAGCCCTGAGCATGGCCGCACCGTTCTTGTGTCTGAACAGGTCAGTCATCACCCTCCTGTTACTGGTTATGCTATCTGGAACGATTCAAACAAGGTACAATTGCAGGGATACAATGGAATCAAGGCATCGCTTTCTACCAGCGCTATTTCTGTTCGCCAGTATGGCCACGCTGTGCTTACTCTTGACTCGTTTGGAGGTGAAAAGTATCTAATTACCTTACCTGCACTCCACATTGAGGGTATCTTGTTTGGCTCGCCCTACGTTGAGCTTGAAGGCAAAAGTTTCATTCAGTCGACTTCTGGTTACAAGGCAACTATTGAGTACAGCGGAAAGGGCTACTTTTCAGGCAAGAAAAACACTTTCAAGGCTAAGGTCTTTTCAGATAGCAACCCCAAGAACACTCTATATACGATCAACGGCCAATGGAGCGGCGTTAGCAAGATCAAAACTGCCAATGGCAAAGAGACTACATTCCTTGACTCCAAGGATGTGGTTGTAAATCAATTGCAGGTCAAACCTATTGCGGAGCAGAACGAGCTTGAGTCGCGCCGTGCCTGGGCTAAGGTTGCCGATGCAATCACTGTTGGCAACTACGAGTTGATCCACCAAGAAAAGAGTAAAATAGAAGTTGAGCAGCGTGTGTTCCGCAAGCGTGAGGACCGCGATGGCAAAACATGGCCACGCCGTTGGTTCACTTCTACTTTTGTCAAAGACGAACAGTGGTATGAGCAACTATCGGAAAAGGCTGGTGTCGTGGCTGGTGCGTCAGCAAGCAGCAGTAGCAGTAACGTGACCAAGGCTAACCGCAATATTGACACTAACTGGCGCTTTGATCGCAAACTGTACGAAGAAAACGTGATCAAGGCTGACGTCAACGATACCAAGCCGGACGCCATTCTTGACTACATTGTTGAGCTGCGCAAAGAAGAGCCCGTTGCGGGTGAGCTTGATGACGACAAGGGTGCTCTCATTCCTGGTACTGCTTAACGCATTCATTCATCTTATCACCCTTGCAATCATAACAACATTGAAGAGAAAAAACAAAAGGAAAATATAAATATATAGCGAAACGGTTTTCGTTGTTATTCTAGCCAGTAGTTCAACATTAATACTTCTCTGTTACTACTTGCTACGACGCATTACTGATCTGCTGTCTATAAAATTAATACAAAAAATAATTGCTTCAAACAAAAAAAAAAAACCAATATATATAAACATATCCTTCAAAAAAAAAAAAAAGGAATAAAATGAAAGGATCATAAATAGAAAACGCAACGCAAATATGAAAAAAGAAAAAGAAAAAAAAACCCCCTTCAGCTTAGCTAAAAAGTCCATGATCATCCTCATCTTGACCGACATCAGCCTGGATCAAGGCTCTTGCAATCTCAATTTCCTCACCATTTTCGCCCGGCGCATTGGGACCAACTGCTGATGTGGCAACATTACCCACGGAAGCTTCTGTTGTCGCAGTAACTCCGCCCACAACTGCAGCTGCGGCCGCAGCTGAAGCAGCATTTGCGTGAACATGCTGCTCAAATGCGGACTCGACCTGGGGGTCAACGGGCACGACTACATCATCAACCTCGTCATGGCCTCGTTTGTTGCTTCCATTGCCTCCTACACTAGATACCGGTACCGAAGTAGCAGCACTGGACGAATAGCCGTAGTACGCACTTGCTTCCGGGTTCGTGGTTTTCTGGCGGTCAACCTGTTGAGATTGCGGTGACTGATGATTAGACTGCACTTGCTGCTGATTCACTTGCTGTTGTTGCTGTTGCGGCGACTGCTGTGTTTGCACTGATTGTTGCATCTGCTGTTGCTGCGCCTGATGTGGTTGCGGCGGCTGTTGTTGCTGTTGTTGCTGAGGCTGTTGCTGTTCTTGCTGTTGACTAGCAGCAGCCACGGCAGCAGCCATCAAATCATTAGTGTCTTGGTCAAAAGTCGCTTCCAACAGTTGATCATCCAGCATCTGATGATGATGATGTTGCTGGTGATGATGATGATGTTGGTTTGCAGCAGCGGCAGCGGCAGCAGCAGCAGCGACCACGGCAACGGTATGTTGATCAACTTCATCGTCCTCAGCATAAGTTGCTCTAGTATCTTTCTTCTGCTTTTTGTGCGGATTGCTGAGTGTGTTGGGTGCAGGGCGTGACGTCTCTCTACACTCAGAACAGTTGCGAATGGCCTGACCAACTGTGTCCTTGATACGTGTCCAGTGGTAGCGTTCAGTAATTTGCGAAGTTGTCTTGTTGATACCAGCGTGAGATTGTAAGTGAGTCTCAGTCGCAATCTGGAGCTGACGCTCTGGATCTGAAATAACTTCGCGGCCTTTAAGCATTAGCTTGCCATCCTCCAGTTTATAGTGTGCGGCAGAAGAGCGCAGTCGCGACTTTTCCTGTCGATCAGACTGTGGCGGGTAGCGGCCGGTTTGCAAGTAGAACTTGATCTTGTCAAAGCGCATCTCACCAATAGTGTCTTCTGCACCATCGACAAGATCACGACCATAAATTAAGGCATCTATAGCATGTTCGTGGCCTTTGAGAATACCAGCGCCCTTGATGCGGCCGATGCGACGGAAATTAAGCGTCTCCCAAATGCGACGCGCCGCAATATTTGTCTCAAAAACAAGGTTGAAAACTGAATATGAGTAGCCCAGCTTAGGTGCCCAGTCAAGATAACACTCAGCAAGCGTGCGACCAATACCTTTACCTCTAATACCGGCGTTTACAAGAAAGCCTGCGGTGCAAATGTGCGCGCAGCGACCGGGATAGTTAGGTTTAATGTAGAAAGAACCGAGGCACTCTTTCTCCCAAGATTGATTCTGGGCTATGGTCGTGGCTTCACCGAGCAGCATGACACCAGCAAAAGAGCCAAACCAGTAGTTCTGAAAGGTGTCAATATGAAGCGTATCAAAAAGCGGATACGTATCACCACGATCAATCTCCATATTGAACTCATCACAGAGGAACGCGAGCAGGCCGCCAGGGAGCTGCTCAGAGTTGGAGATTGGGTAGATGGTCGCGGTGGTCTCGCCATCTTTGAGCAAAACAGTAAGTGGCTCAAGATCCGGCATAATAACGTCGGGCCGGTAATGAGGCGGCTGCGTAGGGTCTTCTAGAGCAGAGGGCATGATCGTCTCGGGTAGCGCGTATGATTAATCGGGTGTAGGACGCGTCGTAGCTCGTGCTGATATTTGATCGTGACAGAATCTGCCAGGGTGATTTCCAGTCTGGGTGTAGATGTCAGGATGGAAGAAGGAGAAGGAGGAAAAATTTGCAGTTTTATGAGAAAAAAAAAATTAAAAAAATAAATAATAATTAGAACCTGATTATATAATTAAAACGTAACCATTATAAATAGATTATTAATTTTTATCATTGAAACCATAAAACGCGTCCATCAAGATTTTCGACTTTCAAACATCGGTTAGAAACGGTAAGGCTCAACTGCTGATAAAAAGTAATCTCCGCCGTGCCAGTAGGCTCAGATGAATAATTCAGACAGTGATGTAAACTATGTCATCAAGCACAGTGTTATGTATCAATGGTAGGCAAAATCAACATAAAGAAATAACATCAGCAATAGAGACGGCAGTAAACGCCATAAAATACCACAAAAAGCCACATTGACAAACAAAGATAGTTAATTGACTAATGCAAATGCCAATTACGACAAAGAAAAAAAAAACAACAACATTAAAACTAATAAGATTCAATTCACATTATATTATAAATTGAAAATTCTATAATTTATACCAGGTCCTTGCCGATAATAATAGCGGCTACAGGCTCTTTAATGCCCTTGAGTCTGCCGGCACCTTTAACCTTGCCAATGCGCTCGAATCCTAGACTATCCCAGATTTTGAGCGAGGTGACATTGGTTTCAAATACGAGATTAAATACAGAGTAAGTGTAGCCCAACAATGGTGCCCATTTTAGATAGACTTTACCAAGTTCAGTGCCAATACGCTTACCACGTGATGCTGACGAGATCAAAAATCCGGCGTTGCAAACGTGTGAGCAACGATCGGGGTAATTGGGCAGCACGTGAAACGTACCAAGAAAAATTTTAGACCAGTCCGCTGCGACAGGGATAAGTTTAACCACAGCGGAGGGCTCGGGGCTTTCATGGAGTTGCTTTTGTAATGGGTCAGAAGCGGAGGTGCTAATAGGATGGGCCTGAGCCGAAAGGGCTTCAAACTCGGCGAGGGAGCCGGCAAGAGCAATGGCTGTAAAGTCGCTGCACCAGTATTGCTTGAATTGCTCAATAGTTAGTGCGTTTTCAATGGGATAAGTCTGGCCACGCTCAATTTCATCATTGAACTCATCGCACATGTGAGCAAGTAGAGTCAAAGGGATGAGATCCGAGGAATAGAGGGGGAAGACAGTCGCAACAGTAGAGTCGGGGAGAGTGATTTCAATTGGCTTGAGATCAGGTTCAACAGCAAGAGGTCTAATGAAAGGATTGGGATCAACAGAACCAAAGACAGGCATTTTTAAATGTAAATAGTTTATGAATTAAAGGTAAAACTAGGAAAGAATAAGAATGTTTGATAGAGAGAAAAGATGAAAGAAACAGCAAGAATTAGAAAAAAGAATTAAAAAAAGTGAAAATTCAGACGTTTTAATAGTTTTTCTGGAACAGGTAAGTGGCTTTGGGCAACCAAAAATTGACTTCAATGTAAAAATCAAAAACAATCAAAATAAAAAGAAATCGAAGGGTGAGTCAGATCAGACAAGGCAAAGCGTAGAGAATCATCCAAGAAATTCCAGTCGAAGAGCAAACCATGATTGTTATCATTATCATGTGTTATTTTGCAGAATATAACCAACAAGCAGCTTAAAACCGGAAAGAGTCCACCGCTGTTAATTCTCTGACTGGCTAGCCCGAGTTGATCAATGCAGTACCCCGAGTAGTGACGCCATAACCTTCATCATCTTATTACAGGGTTATTCCAACAAGCTTACGAAACCAACAACAAAACGTGTTTATATTTTTCACTAATACACATGAAGTTTTCATATTTTTCATGATTGAAATCAATTTTCGTTAATTGTCATGTCGTGCAAAGTTTCTTGAATACGTTTGTTGCCTGCTTCTTCTTGATAAATGGGGTACAGCTGATGCAAATGGTGGAATACAAATACCGTGATTCATTTTATTTATTTTTATTTTTATTTTTTTTATTTTGAACCAGATTTTAATTAGTGTCTCCTACTTTTCGACACAGCCGAAGATATCAACATGCAACTTATCAGGTGCTCATGTTTTCGTTCAGATTGTTCTAACAAATTCTATCTGAATTGCCCTTGATTAGTCACATCTAAATCGAATATTAAACTGCTAATAGTTTCAACAATTTCAAGGATTTCACTGTCCCTGTCTTTCTAGAAAACTTGATGCTTAATGAACTTTTACCTCCCCACGTAACTAGCCAGTAGCTTTAGTAGACTCGTATATATCACCTGATACTGAAAAAAGATACTGTATCATATGTTTTTTAATAATAATAATAAAATAATAATAATATAATAAATAATAATAATAATAATAATAATATGCTGATAAATAAATAATAATAATAATATATATAATAATATGATAATAATAATAATAATAATAATAATAATAATAATAATAATAATAATAATAATAATATAATATAATATAATAAAATAAATAATAAAATAAAAAAAAAAAAAAAAAATTGGGAAAGTTATATAATATAAACAAAAACAAAAAAAAAAAACAGAACAGGGTTCCGTAACCAGTAAAACACTATCGTTTTTTGATATTTATCTAATTGGAAAATAGTCTTCTACAAATTTTTACTAAGTAATACTTGTCTGTTTGTTTCACTTAGCATGGAAAGAAAAGTTGTATATATATTTCATGAAGAAATAATTCAGGTACTGAGGGAAACCTGAGATAAATAACATCTAGTATATTAATACTAGAGATTGACACACAGTGAAACCTCAGCAAGCTGCTCTAATCAAGCAAACCATTAACAACCAAGCTGCGGTAATGGGTTTCAAAACTTGACTATCGCTCTAATACCCATTTTGGCATCAAGTAGGACTGTCAGATTAAGTTCCGGAAAAACTTTTCTTAAGGAGATACGTTCTGCAGAATACAGACTTTAAAAACGTGTACAATTATTTCTAGCTGTCTACATTTGCAGTAATGATATCTCTCAATAAATATACTATCTCTGGCGTGTTTGACTATCACATTCAAAATCGCAAGTTAGTTGATACTGATTTTACAAGTGATGTTTAGTTGGTATATTACTCTAACTACAACATAGAGAGGTTCGCGACAAATAGAACTTCACAAACTGGAAATTATGGAAACCACTAAGTATTTGCCCATGCAAGATACAATAATTGCTTCTGAGTCTGAAACGAACTCTGCAAACATTTAGTTGCAGGTTTTCATTTGTACTCAATAATAAAAAATTTCTGTAGACCTAAGGCAATTTTAAAAATATACATAATAGTATATAATCATACTATCCTTTTTTCTTTTATCTTTATTAGTGTTAATTTGACCTGAGAAGCATGGATTTGATCTCATGTTGATCTAAAATTGTGTACCACCAATTTGTTTCCATGATCTTAGTTTTTGATGAAATAGAGAAAAATAAACCAAGAGCATCAATCGACTCTATATACACATTGGAGGCCTTTGAGTTTTTCAAGTCAACAAGTCTGTTATTTGTGAAACTTAGTTCCTTAAATCCTATGAGAATAGAATCATGTTATAGATATGTATTTATATCTAAATAGCCAATTTATTCAAAAATATTCAAAAAAAAATATAACCAGCGTAAAACAAACTCGACCTTCAGATTTTACCGGTATTTCAATTGAAAACAATAAGAATAAACCTAGAGAAGCCAGGATAGCCAAAAATTTCATATCAATCCTTGTAAATTTCATCAAGATCTATTTTTTGATTACCACTGGTACCGCTTTCTGTGAAAGTGCCAGAATTGGTTGATAAAATACGTATGTACAGTACATATTAATTATAGTATCTAAAAAATACCACTACCAAACTCACAAATTAGTATATAAGTCCCAAAATTCATTTTCTCCGTCAACTCCCGTCTGCCTCTGCCATGACTTGTATTATTAGTAACTTTTACTAAAATTATTAAATAAAACTCATATGTGCATTATTCATATTTTTAGTTATTGTCATCGCGTCAATCATTCCCGAGTGCGGGCTGTTGCTTTTAGTTGCAAACCGTTGAGACCAAATGCGCTTTTTTGTAGCACCTTTTCGGTACCGATCAAAAAAATTTTTATCCGAATATTTATTCTTTTTTCTTTCCTCCTACTTCTAACACCAGATCACCGATTTCTGAGTTTGAAATTTCCACACAATGACTGAGACTAAAGAACCCCTTGAAAAGGTTCAGGAGAAACTTCAGAAAGTTACTTGTAGGTATTTACTCATATTAAACGAGCCGTGCGACGTAAATCACTAGCTCATGATCAACGGGATTAACGCCGACTTCTCTAGTGGAATCTAAGGCCGAAGAGCCTAAAGCTGATGATGTAAACGTTGAATCTGATGATGAAGAGGCCCCCCTTGCTACCGAGGGCACTGAGGGCACCGCCGCTCCTAAAAAAAAGAAGAAGAATAAAAAGAAGAAGAAGAAGGCCAAGCAGACTGACCCTCCCACCATTGATATTGCCAAGCTCTTTGCAAACAAAATCTACCCAGAAGGTGAGATTTGTGACTACACTTATGGGGAAGAAAATCTCAAGAGGACAACAGACGAGGAGAAGCGATACCTTGACCGCCAACGCGCAGACGATTACAATGACCTACGCAAGGCCGCAGAGGCACATCGTACTGTCCGCAGTTACGCTAAAAGAATGATCAAACCTGGCATGCTAATGTGGGATATTGCAAACAACATTGAAAATGCAACTCGTGCTGTCACTGGTAACTTACACCCACACGAGGCCGGTGTCGGTTTTCCAACGGGTCTGTCCATCAACCACTGCGCTGCCCACTACACACCCAACAAGGGCGACAAAACTGTGCTGGCCCAGGATGACGTTCTTAAGGTTGATATTGGTGTTCATGTCAACGGCCGCATTGTTGACTCAGCGTTTACAATTGCGTTTGAAGAAAAGTATGATCCTCTTCTTGAGGCTGTCCGCGCTGCTACCAACACTGGTATCAAAGAGGCTGGCATAGATGTGCGTCTGTGCGACATTGGTGCTGCTATTGAAGAGGTTATGGAGTCTTACGAAGTTGAACTTAATGGCCAACTACACCCCATCAAATGTATTCGTAACCTCAATGGTCACAATATCGACCGATACCGCATTCATAGCGGCAAGACCGTGCCTATCGTTAAGAACGATGACGAAACCAAGATGGAGGAAGGCGAGTTTTTTGCTATTGAGACGTTCGGCTCAACCGGTAATGGTTACGTCATTGAGGACGGTGAATGTTCACATTACGCGCGCAACCCGGACGCTGGCAATGTCCCGCTGCGTTTGAACAGTGCAAAGTCGCTGCTTGCAACTATTGACAAAAACTTTGGTACACTGCCGTTTTCACGTCGTCAACTTGATTGGCTGGGTGAAGATAAGTATTTGCTTGCACTCAACACTCTCGTGCGCGCTGATGCTGTTCACGATTACCCACCACTGCTTGACAAGGAAGGTTGCTACACCGCTCAATATGAGCATACCATTATTCTCAGACCGACTTGCAAGGAGGTTGTTTCACGTGGTGATGACTATTAATTGAACACAAACATGAACATTTTCTAGTAATAAATTCAAAAAAAAAACTTTTGCCTATTAATTGTGTAGTTACTTTATACCTCTAAAACCTTTATTTTAATCATCTATCTGATACTGGATTGTATATTTGTATCTATATATATACAAACACAAATTATGCGTCGCTCATCTCTTCATCTGAGTCAGAGGCCTCTTCCTGTTTGTCGTCTTCCAGATCGCTCATGCCAATCTCGCCATCACTACCACCGCGAATTTTGCCAGATCGCGCGTCGGCCGCATCAGCCTCCAAACTCTCGCGTAAAATACGCGCGCGCTCCTCACGAATCTGGCGCTGCACTACAACGTACGTACCCAACGGTGTCTCTTCCCACTTGATATCAGCCAAGAATGCACGCACCTTGTCTGTATCTGTCGGCGCCGCATCACTAAGCTGCTCTGCGCGCGAGTCCTGCACATACTTACTGTGCGCCTCAATGCGTTCGAGTAGCCGTTGAATTTGACGGTTGAACTTGGCGTTTTTGCTCTTCTTTGTAAAACGCTTTAAGGTAATGACTGAAGGGACCGCAAGCTCTGGAAACGCGGGGCTAGTGGCATGTAAAATAAAGAACTCGCCAATGAGATCAACAAGCTCCTCACATACGCCGTCCTGGTACACACGTGTACCAATGTATGACTTAGTTGCACGAATGTTGTGCTCAAAATCAAGCGCCTTGAGAGTGCTGGACTTAGGTGACTTGGTGATAACTGTCGAGCTAAGAATCTCCGTCAACAGCGGGAGCACTGGGATGTAGGTTTCTGTAGCCTGTGATAAGCGCAGTAGACTACGGATAAGATAGAACCGCAAAGGAAAATATTGTGGAGTAGGAACCAGTCTGATCGCACCAAGTGTGATCTGAACTAAAGGGTAGATGAGATCTTTTAGTAGCGACGCTTCCGGATTGACAGTGTTGCACTGTGCACACAACGTACGTGACCAAAAGTCAAGTGAGTTAGCGTACTGCCAGTTGTAAACAGCCTTGTACGCTTCAGGCGTTTTGTTAACCAAGCTGCTACGAAGATGAACTGCAAGCTGACGAATAAACTGAAAACTGACCTGGTATGACAGCAGAGGATCGATAGCGTACAGCGTGGCGGCAGAATTCTTTTGAAAGTTGAGACCTGGCATAGTATGAATATTGGTGCGGCGCGAGTTCTTCAAAATGCCAGAGTACGTTGCTTTGAGGATGATCTCAAGAACTGATTTAGAGTGCTCTTGAGCGGCGGTTTTGAGGAATGCAAATGCGACCATCTTAGATTCGTCTTCTTTGGCTGAAGACCAGAGAGAGACAACGGCATCAACAAGCTCTTTGAGTTGCTTGCGGAAGGATAGGAAATACGGCAGCAGCGAGTGAATGCTTTTGAGCACGAGATTAGCAATATCCTTGTCATGGATATCTTCGAGTAGCACAGCGAGTGCTGCAGCATGCGCCTTGAGTGAGCCAGAAAGCGTCTTGAACCGCTTGTTCTCACTTGAAACGTATTTCGAACCAGCTGCCGTCTCGGCGAGGGGAATGTTGTGCTGAACGGCTTCGGGAATGACCTTGAGCGTGAGGAAAAGCAGTGAGTTGAAAACCTCAGGGTTGGTAAGAGTGTAAACCGAGGCATTGACATCGTCAGATTCAGAAGAGCGCACAGCACTCTTAAAAGCAATAAGCACCTTACGGATAGTCTTGATCGAATGGGTTGTTTGCAGGGATTTTTTCCACGCGTTAATTGTTGCCATTGTCAGTTCGCGGTCGTCGGCTTCCTCCTTGACAGCCTTCTTTACTTTAGGAGCCTCTTTTTCTTCATCTTCATTCTCAGAAATATCTTCAACATTCTCTTCTTCTTCTTCGTCTTCGTCACTACTAAGAGCAATATCTAAAAGACCCTCATCGTTCTCCTTCAGGAACTTGTAAAACTCAGGATCTTTTTCGGCCAGATTCTCGATCGATTCCTTGTAGTCTTCCTTTTCATTGGCAAGTTTCTTGGCAGCCTTTTCTGCTTTCTTAGCCTTTTTCTTTTTATCCTTGTCGATATTTTCTTCTTTGATTTGACTGTTGAAAAAGTTCTCAATATCGACAGCTTCCTCATTGTCGTCAACAGGTTCATCATCTGCAGACTGGGTAACCTGTTCTTTGATCTGGCTCTTGATCTTAATAGCCTTTTTACTGTCTTTCATGACAGAAGCCTTACTTTTGGCTTTTTTAGTAGCCTTGACAGACTTAGCGGTAGCAGCACCCATTGTTCTGGCGATTGTATATAGTCCTTGGTTTGATGATTCGGTGATTTGAATTTTTCACTTTTCAAAGAATTTTTTTGTTTGTAGAAGTCCCAGTCTAGTATGTACTCAAAACCTTCTGAGAAACCGAATATTTCAGAACGCCCTAGCCCTGGAATCACAAAAATAAGTGTGTTCCAGATCAGACCTTCTTCACAGCTCTGATACCTATAAGATTGCAGAAATAATAAGAAAACAAGATAAAGGAAACAATAATTCATGGATGATTCAAAAAGTTTTATAAATTTTTCAACCGATAATATTTATGGAAATGTTCTTCTCAGCAGCGTAAGTTCCGTAGAAATATCGCCTTTGAAGATATCAGGATTAGAAAAAGAAGACCAGATGCATTTGATAGGGGATCCAAACAAAAGAACAGATAAAAAAGTATCAAAAAATCACTATCGTGTAACTAAAACAAAATTTTTGTCGCCTTTGAAAACAAAAAAAACTATTGAAAAAAAATGTGTACCGCCAATACTAGAAAAACCGAGGTCAGATGCTTTTGAACCCAAACTAGAAACCCAAATGGTACCATCAGCATGCATAGATGCTTTAAACGCCATTCTTACTTGCGATGAGCGTAAACTTGATTTTCGAATCCAGAATTTACAGCGTCAAATATCAATCGCGCGGCAAGCACAGAAACATCAGACTAGTGCTGTAGATAGCGTACTACAGTCACAAACTGAAAAATGGCGACTCGCGGGACAAATGGCGTCTAACTTTTTGCTAAATGTAGCAGGGATTCGGGTAACTCAGCGGGGCGGACTACCAGAATATCTTAAAAAAGAGCGTGAGCGTAAACTTCGGCAAATAAGTGAGTACCGCGACGAGCTACCGGAGTTTGAAGATCTTTTTCCAAAAATTGATGAAATTGGAGGAGTAAATGCACTCTCACCAGATGAGCGAGCTCAGTTTGAAGACATGCGCATTGAATACGAAGCTGCTGCTGAGCAGCGTGTGCGTGATATGGAGGCCGCGCTTCTGCAAGAATTTGGGCGAGTCGAGGAAGTGCCACCCGAACTTGACATGAAGCATCTTTACATGCTTATGAAGCTTGACCCCAAAATTCTTTACCCTACTGGATTTGATAACGCCATGGTGTGACACTAATAATAGTAATAATAATAGTAATAATAATAGTAATAATAATAGTAATAATAATAGTAATAATAAAAAGTCAATATACAAAAATAAGTTTTCTTAAATTTTTGATCTGGAGAATTCGGCGCCATCGAATGCCTGAAACACATAAAGCGCGCTGAGAACGCTATTTTTAAAGTCTCATAGAAATAAATGTTTTTGAATTCCATGTATATTTTTGTTATTATTATTTTAATTATGTAACTATGTGATGTAAGGACAATAAACAGATTTTCTATCTATGTGTGATACGTATAAATACTTGTAAATGGTATTAAAAATAAATAAAAAAATCTCGGCAACGGGGAATTGAACCCCGGTCCCCCGCGCGCTGTTATAACAAGATAACTTTGACAGGCGGAAATTCTAGCCACTAAACTATTGCCGACTATTTTTATTTAAAAATTCGAAAGTTTACTACAATCATGTCAAGTCGGTTATTTACCCTTGTCTGACTAAGTTTTTTTTATTTGTCAACGTTTTGAGAGGAGGTTAAAAGCATTCAATTTTTCAAAAAAGCAAAATCATACTTTTGACAGATTCAAAAAATGGTATATTGGCTATCAAGCCTCACAGGTTTATCAAAAAAGTGTCTTTCCTTGATCAACCTTTTGAATTCCATGTCTTCTTTGTATATCTTTGTTACTATTTTTTTAATTATGTAACTATGTGATGTAAGGAAAATAAACGGATTTTTTATCTATCTATATTTTACTTTTGTCTATATAAACTAGCTAGTTTCCTTTATAATTTTGTTTCTGATGAATCAATCAATTATCTACTAATATTTAAGCCAGTAACTTCACTGTCTTCACGGTTCTCATACCGTCGGTTTTCAAGGACCTTCGGTCCTTTCCGGATCTCCGTTATTAAAATTTTTACTCTTTTACTTGTCGTGTCGTCGTTGTGACCATCATCGCCACCTCTTATTCAATTATTCAATCATTTCTATTATTTGTATTACTCATGTTATTCATGATATTCGTGATATTGATGGCATTTTATATTACTACTTACCAATCGCTTCCTTTCGCTCTGTCTCTATGTCTGGTGGCTAGCGTAGCGAGCCACCCATCGCTCAACACGGATCCGCTTTATTATATATTTAAAAAAATATTTTTGGTACTATCAGTCTCACCTAAAGCGCGCTGAGAACGCTAATTTTGAAGTCTCATAGAGACAAATGTTTTTTTGAATTCCATGTCTTCTTTGTATATCTTTGTTATTATTATTTTAATTATGTAACTATGTGATGTAAGGACAATGAACAGATTTTCTATTTATCTATCTACTATCAGTCTCAACAGACTAGAATTTTATTAATATTCTGTTTTTATTTTTATTTACATTTAGAAAGGTTTTCAAGCAATTTTTAATTACCCGATTAATCAAAAAAGCAAATGTTTACTATGAAAACCTTAAATTATGGTACTTAGACTAATACGTCTCACACAGTTTATTTAGAAGTGTCTTTCCTTGATTTTAAGTTTAATGTCTTTTGTATATCTTTATTATTATTCAAATCATATAACTATATGATGTAAAAACGGTGAACAAATTTCCTATCTATTTGTGATCGTGTTTTACGTAAATATTTTATGTTAGGGCAGTAAACCGACTTTTTTTTTCCATGTATTACAGGCGTTATAAAAACTACCCGCACCCCCTGTAAACCTGGTAGTTTTTAAATTTAAAAAGTTATGATATATTACTTAAATCACGTTTTTTACTCTGAGGTTTATTTTTCAGTTTTTCAAAATAAAGGTAAATAAAGAAAAGAAAAAAAGGAAAAACACTTTTTTTTTTAATTTTTTATTTTGCTCACTAAAGAAACAATAACAGTAATATATAATTTTTTGCGATATATTAATAAAGCTAATTCCTGTATTCTTGAAATTTCAACAGCTCTTTCCCGCCTCTATCCTACTCATCCCCTTTTTATTCATCAAAATTGTATTTTTCTGTTATCTATCTCTAAAATCAATAGTCACCCCATCCCCGCCATGACTTTGTTTTTGCAACTGTGCGCTAGGATCAAGAACGTTTCGTTTCACGAAAGCCTAGACATGGGCGACGCACCCGAGTACATGACACTGCGGGGCGTGGGGACATATACGAGATGGCTTGCACAGATGAATGCTGTATTTTCATCAATAAATCCCGCCCTGACATATTACGCCGAAACTGGAGTAGTACCAGAGTTTCCAGACATGGATATATCAGATCTCGCGCGCACACAGTTACGAGCCGCACTTATTGCGCTTGAATGTGTACTTACACGTAAAACAGTGCGCTGCGCTGAGCGCGACTTTCTCGTGGGCAGCTGCGCTGGCGCATCACCATTTGCTGCGATTCGCGCGGCGTATGGTGCTGGCACGATGGGAAACATTATAATGGCAGCAGACGAAATACTACGGCTGCATGAGCGTGCTAAATACGCTCGTACTGTTGATGAGGCTGTAGATATACAAAAAAATAGCATTGCATACGCTGAGTACGTTGACCGCTTCTGTGATACTCAAGCATTTATGTTTATAAGTCTTGCTTTTCAAGTAGGTGGCCGTGAAATGGCGGACAAGTATGCTGGGAAGCCCGTTGATGAGGTTGTTAAAACAATTCAGTACTACGGGTCAGACCTTATTAAACATTTATATCAAACGCGTGACACCCTTGTCCCTAATTTGGATGAGCTTATGAACGACGAAGACGGCGATCTAGATTTGACGGACACTAGTAGCGTCAATGCCGGTGTTGTGAGAAAACGCGACAATGACGAATATGAAATTTTTGATGAAAACTATTTTAGCAAGCGACGCCGGACGTAGCTTCTAGCTTTATGTTTGATTTCACTATGCTTCAATGATACACCAAATCTAAAATTGAAAAACAGATTATTTGTCAAATGAAAGTGACATTACCTAAAAGACATGTTTTTTTCATATTAAGAGTGAACTTTTGGATTTGAACTCTTGTTAATACGCATTATTTTTGATACTCTTAATTTAGATGAAGATCAACAGTGTTTTTTTTTTTTTTTTTTTTTTGGAATACGTATTTATACGTACATAATTTTTTCATTTGTATCACTTTTTCAAAAAAAAAAAAAAACTCTTTAAAATAATAACTTCTGACACCAATACTCGCTCTGAAAACTGGATATTGATACACAACGCCACTATATATTTTTTTTTGCTTGGACTATGTGATTTGAGATATTGATTGACATAAATTTATTGCGTAGGCGATATGTTGCAAAAAGTAATAGTATACTAACTTGGCGTATTAAGATTCAATTGCTAGTCAGATCATTTTTATCTAAAATTATTTTACTAAATACAAGGTTATCTTCTCAATTTTAATATTTGTTTCAATTTTTTTCAGTTAATGAACCTCCATGATGTTTGTTGGAAGTTTCTGTAATCTGATTAAAGAATTATCTTTTGTACGTTACTTCCAAATTACCCTAACCTTTTCTGTATGTTTATCTCAGATTCACACACCCACAGTGCTTGATACCCTTAATTAAGCCCTTCTACTACCACCAAAACACTATCATTACCTCCATAGCCAGCCACCACAACAACATTGATAATTCCTACACTACAATAGAATTAAAAAATAATCATGTCGCAAGAATCAGATATGTCTGTCATTCTGGTTTCATCTGGATACGATCAAACCATCAAGTTTTGGGAGGCGCTGAGCGGGATCTGCTCGCGCACAATCCAGCATAACGACGGGCAAGTTAACCGGCTTGCAATTACGCCAGATAAAAAGTATATAGCAGCTGCAGGATCACGGTCAATTAAGCTGTATGATATAAAGTCAAATAATCCAAATCATACGCTGTCGCTGGACGATCATACAGCAAACGTGACTTCAGTTGCCATACAGGCCGAGGGCAAATGGCTGGCTTCAAGTTCAGAGGATGGCACAGTCAAGGTGTGGGACATGCGCACAGGAAACGTTCAGCGCAATTACAAACATAAGTCGCCTGTCAATGAGGTTGTGATTCATCCAAATCAAGGCGAGCTGATTTCGTGTGATGATGACGGTAACGTCCGGATCTGGGATTTGAGTGAAAACACATGCACTCACCGGCTGATTCCGGAGGATGACGTACCAGTGAGGTCTGTTTCTGTGGCGTCAGACGGCACTATGCTGGTAGCAGGCAACAACAAAGGAAATTGTTATGTGTGGAACATGGCAAACAATAAGGACGTGACAATGTTGCAACCTTTGACTAAACTCAAATGCCATAGTAAGTATATCACAAAAGTTCTACTGTCACCAGATGTGAAACATCTAGCAACATGCTCCGCTGACTACACAGCGCGGATCTGGTCGACAGAAAATAATTTTGCGGAAGAGACAGCGTTAGATGGACACCAGCGGTGGGTATGGGACTGTGCATTTAGTGCGGATTCAGCTTATCTAGTGACGTCGTGTTCAGACCACTATGTACGATTGTGGGAGTTGGCCACGGGAAGTATTATTAGACAATACAGCGGACATCACAAGGGCGCAATATCTGTTGCGCTTAATGACGTGTGAAAAGCATAATATGATGTTTATAGCAAGTCGGTAGAACGGGGATTGATTACTGAAGTTTTCTTTTATAATTACGTTAATTTTTTTTTTTGTCATTGTTATTACAGGTCTGGTAGTGATGACATTATAGATTTTGTAGACATCATATAGCATCATTTCTTCATTAATAATCTTTTTATGTATTTTTGATTTCAAAAAAATTTTGGTAATCAATAAGGTGCCGCCTATGTCCGGAACGCAGATAACTCATATACGATGACATAGACCACGGCACTAAAAAAAAAAAAAAAAACGTACGTAAATCCAGTTTGGTTTCAACGGATGACATATATACTTCTTGTGCAGTTGGCGGGCAGTATGGCATAAGGTTGAGAAACGGTGAAAGATAACAAAAAAAGCGATGACTACAAAAGCACAAAACAATTAATTATATGCATTAAAAAAGCTGTAAAAACAAAATCTTGTTAAACAATATATATATGGATTCTAGCCAACTGAAGTACTAGAATCAACGGTGACTCGTCCAATACGATGCCGTGTCGTGGCTGTTCAGAAAGGAGCACACTATCAACCCTTTTTTATTTATTTTATTTTTAGGTTTTCTGGGTTGTCATATTCACGCATTGCAGCGGCAGTCGGCAGCATAAGAAGAGTGGGGTTATCTCATGGCAGCTCTTTTTTTTTTTTTTTTTTTTTTTGGTTTTGTTCATTATTCTTCTTTTCTTATAGTCTTCTTATCTGCCATAACACATCTTATAAAAGTAAAGAATAAAAAAAAAAAAATAGCAGGCGGCTCAGTAAAACCCTGCCTAATCTGAAGGTCCTAATAGTGTTCTGGCTGGCCAGAATTAAAGCCTTAACTGGTATTGACAGGAGAGAAAAGGGTATCATCTTGTTTTTTTGCTTACAAAAAACAGACTTTAGGAAGAACACGGGTGTCATGTGATCTTGCCCGACCCGGACAAACCCGTGAATTTGTTTTTTTTTTTAAAAAAAAATAATAGCCGACAGGCCAGTCGGCGCGTACATCTGAGCACGTTGTCGGAAAAAAAATTACGACAAGCCTCTTTCATGGGTTTTCCCTTGTTGTTGATACCACTAGCTTTTTTTTTATGGCCCTGGCCGCCAACCTAATTACTCTTTCTAATCGTAGTCGTACAGCCAGTCGTGTTTTTAGTCGGCGAAACGGGCTAAAGTGGAGATCCCCCATAAAATAAAAAGGGACAAAAGAAATTAATGCCTTGCCTTTATATTATACAAGTGTCTTTTTTTTTTTTTTATTATGTCGTTATTTTTTTTTTTTTTTTGGGAATATTTTGGTACTGTTGTTGCGCTTCTTTCCGGATCCGTTGGGCGGCTCTGAACTTTTGCCCAGACAACTCCAAAAACAGAAGCCACCGGCGGTAACGGCAGCGACAGCGGGGAAATTTATTCGGTTTTTTAAAAGTCGGAAACAACCGCGGAAATGATGATCACGTCAGCATACTAACAGAGGTCTGCCGCCGTGTTTTGCCCTTTTTGATTTGTTTTATTTTTTTTTTTTTATTTTCCCTCTCATCGTCGTCGCCGATGATATGTGTACACGTTCCAGGTTCGAACAGAAAAGGAAAAAATAAATAAAAAACAAAAAAAAAAAAAAAAAAAAAAAAAAAAAGGAAAAAAAAGTTTTCGGAGCCAATGACCGGTCGGTTCTTTTCCATTTTCTTCTCCCTTTTTTTTTTTTCTTTCCCCCCTTCTCCTTCTGAATTTTCTTCAATTCGTTTTCTTTTTTTCACCATCATCATCGTCGTCTATTATTCTCTATATTGTCCTAGTCGACTGGTTAAAGTGCAACTATAACCTCTTATATCTATCATGGAAGCAGATTTAATCAAACCCGAACAGTCCGTGTTGCCCGATCCCGCCTTGGGAAACGCGTCGACCCCTAGTTTTACACCCATAGCAGCTCCTTCTGATTCTACCAGCGTCACCGCCCCGCATGAGCCTTCAGATATTGTGTCGCCCGTTGTTAACGAGATCTCTAACGCAACTTCTTCTCCATCCATCAGTTTTTCCTATCTGTCGCGTTCCACCTCGATTACCCCCATCAACGCAGATTCTTCTGTTATGACCGCGCCACAGACAGAACTGACACAGCCCCAGCAGATATCTGAGCCTATAATATCTTCACAACTGATACAGCCTGTCCAGCCTCAAGAACAGTCTTTAGCACAAGCCCAAGCAGCCGCAGCACTGGAAAAAAAGGCAGCAGCAGCTCTTCCTGCGGTCCGCTCAAGTTGGGTATGGAATCACTTTGTCCAAACCCCTGAGAATCCGTTTCGTGTGCAGTGCCAGTGTCCTGTTCCTGGTGACGGTCCCAACTCTATTTGTGGTGTCATTCTGACGCGTGACAAGACTGGCTCCACCGGTTCCATGTGCAGACATCTCAATAGAGTTCACCAGATGACCTCCAATGTCAAACCTACAAACGTCAAAAAAGTCAAAGAAGACCCTGAGTCTGGTGCTGGTTCTCTCGGCAGTCCCATAGGTAGCAAAAGGACATTTTCAGCTATGAACGGTAATTCTCTGTCAGCCTCGGCAAACAAAAAATTGGCCGATGACAGCAAGTTTCCTACCGGTCAAACTCCGAGCAAGGCCCGCACTAGCAATGGGTCCTCTTCTACTAGCTCCTCCTCTCACAAAAAATCATCTGCTCAGCGTACCTTATCTAAAGAAGAGATAATTGCACGCGTCATCCCTTACTATATTGAAAGTGGCTCACCTTTAGATCGCAGTGAGTACAACCTGTTCAAGGATTTCATTGCATCTCTTGACTTGCATCTCACCATGCCTGAAATTCAGTCTTACAACTCATTTGTGGCTCTAGCTTCGCGCTGGCACAATGAGATGAAGGAGGGCATCAAGTCGGAGCTTGCCAAAGTCAAGGGCCAAATCAGTCTTACTTGCGGCGTTTGGAAGTCGTGGGATAATTGCGGTAGTTGGGAAAACAAACGCAGAGACCGTCAATTCGTCATTATGGCTCACTTCATTGATAACAACTGGACACTAAAACGCGTTCTGCTCAAAATTGAGCCATTAAGATGGTATCATGATAGCGTCGTCAAGCTCATTGTTAATGCAATTGAAGAATTTAACATCAAAGATAAAGTTTTCACTGTTTTGACTGACGAGGAGAGCAACACCAGCGAGAAGGGTCTATATAAAGGTTTGTCTAAATCATTGAATGTTAAGTCCGCTGGTGCTGGCGCTGATGGTAATGGAATCTTTGGTAGTCTGGTCACTGATATCTACGCAATTGTCGACAACTTTTTATACCCCGATACTTCGACCACTACCAACGCTACTAAGGCTGGACTTAAGGACATTGTCAAGACCATCGAACTCATCTCGGATGACATTGAAAGTACCCAAACCAAAACTGAGTATTTTCAAAAGTGTCAAAAGGAAGAGCCTGCTCTCGTTTCTCTGCGTGAGCCCAACGACGACAACCTTTATAGCAAAAATGTTAGCAATCAGACTGGTTGGAGACTGTTCTTCCAGCTCATTTCCAATGCTGTCATAAGAAAGGAGAGCGTTGAAAAGTATTTAAAAAAATACGACGACTTTAGCGGCTCTAACGACGATGATGAGGAAGATGAACCTGAAGAGTCTATTTTACAGCTTGCTGAGGGCACATTTGGTGCCAACGAATGGCTTGGCCTCGAAATTTTATATGAAATTCTCAAGCCCATCTACACTACTCTGAACGATTTGGAATCCAGTGCATACAATACTGCTGGAGTTACTTCGTTTGCTATAGAGTCTTTGATTAAGACTCTCAAAGAAACTTTCAGCTCCGCCAAGTTTCGGGAGCTTCTTGACAAATATGAAGACCGGGGGATTGAGGAGGAAATTCGCTTATTTGTCAACAACATTAGCAATATTTACACATCTTCTCCCTCGAGCAACAACTATTCGATCTTTAAGTGCGTACAGGTTCTTGACCCCAACTTTAAGCGACTATTTCGTCATATGACGCGCGAGGAGCAGGCTGACATTCGCGGTAAATTCAAGCTTGACCTGGCAAATATTACGCGTGAATCGCGCGAGAACGACGTTGAAGCAAATGGTGAGTCCAGCAGCCAGGCTAATGGCATTAACGGCCGTGAGGAAAAGAGCAATGAAGATATTGACCGAACTCCTGGTTTCTTCCAGTCATTAGTCAACGATGAAGAGACGGTTGATTCATTGACTAGTGAACTTGACGAGTACGTGCGTATGAACACAGGCCAGCGTCTCGTTGACCCCTACCTGTGGTGGGCTAAAAATGGTGATTCCTTCCCGCAGCTAAATCTAATTGCCAAAACTTACATGGCGGTCCCCGGCTGGAACGATGTCCTCCATGATGGCAAACTTATGGAGGAGAGTGTTGTCTTGCTTCGTGCCCGCACTGGCAATCAATACAAGAGCTTTGGCAAAGAAATGTGTCTTCGCTACTGGATTAAAAATGGATACAGCAACTACTGTATGATCAAGTGTGCTGTCTAATCTTGTGTTGGCAGCAGCACTGTTGCTTCAGTTGATTTCTTTTGTTTTCGCAAATCTAAGTTATGTCTAAACGGGGGGGTGAAAAAAATGACAATTCATTGTCAAAGATTACAATAACACGTCTTCAAATGTCTATATATAAACGAGTTTTTTTTTTTTTTGTTGTTGCTGTTGTTGTTTTTTTGTTTTCTTGTTTGCTTGTCTTTTTTTTATTATTATTATTCCAGGTAATATTTGATTGTTTATTTAACCAACATGGTTTGACGAGAAAAAAAATACCAAGTAAGTTGCAAAAAGTACTTTTATAGATAAATAACTGTGTATGATTTTTATTTTCCTTTATTGTTATTATTATTATGCTTGAAATACACACACACACACACACACACACACAAGTAAGCAGATAAATATACATATTTCTATCATGACTGGACCTAAAATCGGCTCTACCACTATTTTTTCAGGAACTCCAAAAGAGCGTCTTTTCCCCGTACTTCTAACAACTTTTTGACAGCCACAAGCTGCACCAGTGTTTGATCATCCTCAGTGTTCGCTGCTGCCGTCGTTGCAATTGATGAAGGTGCCGCCACAAGATGAGTATCCCCTAGTGCACAGTCTACCAACAACTCAATTTTGGGTACAGTCCGACTGATGCCGTGAACGTCACGGCCTGCAATTTCATCGAGTGCCAGAAGAATTTCCGAGGTCTTGGTGTCTGGTAGCGGGTCTTGATTCATTTCGTACACAGCCTGAATAAAGTCGGCTTTGATTCCGCGCGCAGAGATGCGGTACACTACACCGTCACGCTCAAGTTGTTTGTAGCGATTATGTAGCACAGGAGCAACAACACCTGTGGGTGTATCATAATATATATGAATCGGCAGTTTGCGAATTTGATCCTCAACGTCATTATATTCTTCTTCTTCTTCTTGATCTTCCTCCTCGCCGTCTTCATAATCAGCATCACTTTCAGACGATGAAAATTCTTGTGTTTCCTGGCCCATCGCAGTCGCGCGAGCATGCGTCGCTCGTTGCTTCCAGTATATCGAACCACCGACCAGCTCTTTAAGACCGGCTTTGTTAGTTCCTGCCTTAGGGTTATCGACATATCTCTTTTTGAGATGAAACTCGTGCGTCTTTTTGCGGAGTAGCCATGGGTCGTCTGCGAGCTTTTCTGAATCAGGCTTGTCTTTGTCTGCAAGTTCCAGTTCGTGTATAGTCAAATTTTTGGGCCGTCTCAGTTTACGCAAGCGATGCATTCCATTGTTTGGACAAAATAGCTTAACACCAAGATTTTTTGATAGTGGCGGATCTGTACATGTCAAATGCCAATTTTGATCACATTGTTCGCATCGCGCAATTGGTGTCGCCGAAATAGTTGAGCTGTGACATACTGAACAGAATATTTCCTTGCCAGTTCTGTCCGTAAGCCGATCCTGTTCATAGTTTTGAATAAATAGTGAATGTAGTTTGTCAGTGCCATCATCGTTAATAGGTATGTCTTCAACTTTAGGTGTGAGCGTAGGGGCGGACAAAGACTCATCATTTTGATGCTGTTCTTGCTTTATCTCAGTTTTTCCAAAAAAATCCTTTTCCATCTTAGACTTCAACGTCTTTTTAGGACGACCATGCTTAAATTTTTTCTTTCTCTTGAAGAGATTTGTGTTGGCCTCCTCAGGTCTAAATCGTTCTTTCAAGTTGACTGGTAGCATAAATACTGTGGGATTGCGCTTGTCCAATTGAATAAGTAACTGACTAAACAGGCCGCGTTTATAAGATGATGGAGGTGTCTTAACAGGTGAAAAAAAAGTGTTAGATTTAATGAAGATCAATAAAACAAAAAGTAGCTGACATACCCATTTTGTCTGACATTCCTGGCAAAACCACTGGCCTTCTGGAAGCGAATTGGCTTCCAAAGGAGGATCGAGACAATCAAAATGAAAAGATTTTGGACAACCCTCGCAACAAAGAAACTCGCCAATTCCGCCACAAGTGGTACAAAAGTCATCATTTTCCTATACAAAGAAAATTAGAAAAAAGTCATCAAAAATGTTCATGAAAAACATACAATTGATGGATCAAAATCATAACCTGATTGTGATGTCTGTGTTGATGAAAGATCTTTCTCAAACGTTCTATAAATACTATTAGTATCGAAAAAACAACATTGCGCTTTTAAAAAAAAATGAATAAGTTAAATGTTAAATATTCATACCTTGATTTTCTGTAACGTCTTTTAAGAGGTACAATTGTCGATGGGCTGTTGACACGTTTGCTATACTTTCTTTTAGCTTTTGGCTTAGAAATCCCAACTGCAGGGGACGAAAAAAAGTCTTCATCCTCATAGTGATTGTACGCATTGCTATCATTGATGTCATTCGTATCATTCTCATTACTACCAAATGTTGCTTCTGAAAAATTTGAGTCCTCATCTTTTTTTATAGTTTCGGAATAGTTAGTTTTCAACTTAATAACAAGTTGCTTATGCTTCTTGGGGCCTGGCTTGTTAGCAGTACCGTGAGTGATTGAGATTCCAGTAGTATTTCCTTTCATAACACTGGATGATTTTGAAAGCTCAGGGGGAGAACTATGTGTTAATGATATTCTGGGTGTCATAGATATGTGCTTAGAATACTCGGGGTGAGGCGCAATAGGAACAATCTTGGTGCCACTATGAATTGCTCTTTCATCTAATTTTTTGGCAATAGGTTTGATAGTTACAGGTTTACTTATACCACCAAGACTATTATGATTAGAAGGCCTGCCAACTTTAGCAGGTGCAATTTGTTTAGTAGAGACTGCCTGGGGTGTTGAATTTGTATTCCCTGTAAAATCTTTGGCAATAGAGCTCAATGAATTAGAGACTTTAGGAGCAAGAATAGGACTTTGATTCAACGCAGAGTTCGTGATCGACATTGAACTAGATGGAGTCACAGCTGGAGAATCACTAGTAGTATTGTTAGAAAATTCGCTCACACCGTTGTTGGTAACTAATGATGTAGCCCCAGTAGCAGCTACAGGTGGTCCAGTTCGCCTGTTGATGGGCAAAAAAGAGGCTGTAGAAGTGTTGATAAAATTGCTAGGAGTCTTTGGTGCCAAACGTGGTTTCAATACGAATGTATGAGACCTCCATTCATTTTTTTTGGAGTTTGGATCATCGATATTAGAATATAAAATTTTATTAGGATCTTCTATTCTATTAGGATCCTGGACTCTTTTTTTGGCATCTTCAGGAATGTCATCTTCAGGAATGTCATGTTGAGTTGTGTTTTCATGAGAATTCAGCTTTTTAGACACACGTGCTGATCGGATTTGGTTTGCAGGTACTAAAAAGGTTGGAGTTGACGCAGAAACGTTGCTAGCTTCTGATTCTTCGGTAGGAATATTCGAAAGTGGCCCAGTCAGCATGTCAGGGCTCAGAGCAAATACTGAAAAATTGATCTTATTCCGTCCACGCTTAATTTTGGGAAGCGCTCTGTCAGGTTCTGGATACTCAATAGGATACCATGATGCTCCTGGTGGCTGAAATCCCGGTTCAGCATCAATCCATTTTTGAAATAAACCGGAGTCGCTCATATTTGTTGTTTGTAAGTGTGACGTTCAAAATAACTGTGATTTATGTTTGAAAAAGAGGATTGAAGAAACAAATGCAGAAATGGATAAGATAAAAATAAATAAATAAATAAAAAACTGCGAAACAGTTGTTTTCAAGAATTAAAAAAAAATTGAAATGAAATGAAAGATAAATTCGACAAGTAGAAAGCTTGTTTATTAAATGATTCCTTTTGCCTGGAAAATGAACACGGTCAAAGATCTGTATTAAGTTAAGTTTTCGTGATTGTGAGATGAAGCAGTTAATTGTGCGCTGGATATGTGATAACCACTATTTAACCAGTAAAGCGTGCCTTCCATCAAATAATGCCTTGCAATATAGCACTAGCAAAAATATTTTTGATACAATGAAGATGGTTATAATGGTGAAAGTGCTGTCTTGTTGAAACAACAACTTCTGTTTGTGATGGAGGTTGTTCACAAGTTTGGTAGCAGTGGGAAAAAAAAATACAAAAAAGAAAAGGAAAGAAAAGGTGGGAGTGGAAACGAAAACAAATTTTTTTTTTTTTGAAAAAAACTCAGAAACAAAACACCACCTGAACAATCCAAAGTTGACAACTCAAAAAGAAAAATTCATAAATGGATTCAATTTTTTATGATAATTGTTATGAGTCTGTCAAAAAAGTTATTGTGATATTTATTTTTGAGGAAACAAGTTTGAGCTGTGTATTTTTTTATTTTTATCTCTATCATACATAAAGACTAAAAGAATCGCTTAGACCTGAGTTCAAGTACTGAGCCCCTAATCAATGGGAGCTCAGAAATAGTTGAAAATTTACCGGCCCTCAAGTATAATAATACTCTGCAATCTTTCTTTTTTATACCAGTCATAGTCAAGTTTTATGTTATGAGCTGTCGAAGTTCCAATCCTTTAATGTGTTTAAATAGTAAGCTACGATCCAGTATACCCATTTATTAATATACATACGTAGTCAAAGACTTTTTTTACTTGTGGTTATGATAGTGACACGCTCATTTAAAACAAAAATTGAATAAAATTAATTGGTTAATGCAACAATAAAAAAAATTAGGTGGAATTTGATAGTTGTGTTTCTTAACAAGATGTAGTTGTCGATATTGCGATTCATTTTTTGTTTAAATTTGATTGGTGTTACAGAGTAGCACAGGGTAATACTGTATATACTAACTTAACCTCGCAATGTTTATGTTCTTACTAATATGCCAATTTTATGATTGGATATGGTAGAACAATGAAAAAACGTACAATTAACGTATTTCTTATAAAGAAATAAAATTGGATTTTTGGGACATTTAACATTGCCAGTTTATTAGACAGTCCAATTGCTTGTATTGCTGTTGTCATTGTTGGTTGTAAAACTGGGTTTGGGCTGAAAGTTTAGTATTCCCAGACTTCAATACCCCCAAAATATTTCAAGGAGCAGTTTTGTTATGCCATCTGTCTGCTTTCTAGTTCATGATTTTGGATTTGTTTGAAAAAAAAAAAAATTCCAAACTATACTATGTGTTGCGTTTATTTTTTATATATTTTTTTTTTGTTTTAAGATAAAAGAGGTAGCCTGTATCCGAAGCGGCACAGTTTTTAGAAAATTTATTGTCAACTTCTTTGGGAGTTGTCTCAAATTGCCAACTATGAATTCTCAAATTTTTTTTGTTTTCCTATCATATCTTTTTTTATGTTTGGATTTAATAATTAGAGGTTTTAAATATAGTTGCTTTCTACGATGATGGACCTAGTTATTAAGTCCTATCCGTTCACGAATGACTTGAAAAAAGCACCAAAAAAAGATAAGAATTAAAATATTTCGCATCCAAATGGCTTACATAGATAATATAGATCTAATTCATAGTTTAATTTAGTTTTTTTTTTTTTTAGAAAAGCCAGAGCCCAGTTTTCACCATGTAATTAACAGCTTTTGGTACAATTGTACAAAAATATCATAACATGATACTTTATGTAAGGCGAGAAAACAGTTTAAAAAATTTAGGCTTAATGAAAAGCTACAGTCATATTTGTGAGTGAACGACTCAATCCACTCAGCCAATAAAATGAATAAAAAAGACTATGTAATTACGTGTCAGCGCTTGGAAACCACCAACGATAAGCAAAGTACTTTAGAATTTAATGATAGAAACTACATAGTAAGAAAATAAAACTAAAAATAGACTAGATCAAATAATATTTATCATACAATTCCAATATTTATTGAGAAGAATTTATGAAAGATTTAATTCAGCAACGTTGCTAGTGAAATTTTTGAACAACAATTTTTGTTCCAATAAGGATGCCAGATACTATTGCAACAATTGTACGTATAAGCTAAAGAAAGAAAATAAATGTAAAACAAATATATGAGTTGAAGAAATTTGCAAAAGTGAAATTATACCAAAATCAATATCGACAAAAAATAACTCTATTTGCCATTATTAAAAAAAATTGGAAACTTTTTTATTGATACTGTGAGTAATTATATGCTAACTTATATTAAAGGTCTGTTACTAGTTTTTACAAAAGATCATAAATGGGTAAACTTATTGTTTACAGTGAACAGGTCTTAATATCATTATTGCTCAAAACGATTTGGAACTAGAAATCATTTTCAAGTAGATTAAAAATCTGCTTATTGTTCATGATTAGGTTGAATGTATTTGTTTTATTTACATAATACTATTATACTACATTATTCAAAATAAATTATATTTATATTTATTCAACTTAATATTTTTCAAACCATTTTTTTGTTTGACATAACAAAACGAGATTCCAGTTGTTCTGTTTAAATTCTCTTGCGTCTCACAGTACAAAGTTTTACATTTCAAATTAAACCCAACTTTAGAGTCTTAAATTTATTGAGCATTATGGTTCTATTTTTTTTTTTTAACTGCAAGTTGATAGTCATAGATTTTTGGATTACTTGTTGTTTTTGTGTGTTCACGGTTTGTTGTTTGTGTTATAAGACAAGAGGTGATTACGAATCTGCAGTAATAATCAAAGTATATACAGGTAAATAATATACCTATATGAGTATATTGTAACAAATGAGTTGAAAGTTGTATCTTAATTATGATGAAAATTCAAGTATAAATTAATCCAGATTTTATTTGTCAACTTTTAATTATAGAAAGAAAATTTGTTTGTTGTCCTTACGCCACATAGTTACATAATTAAAAATTAACAAAGCTATGCAAAAAAAAACATTGAACTCAACCCCATCTGTCTTAATGAAAATTGTATTGCCAGCGCGATTTTTGAAATAATTTTTTTAATTCACTTTACATTTGAATAGATTGACACCTATATATATACAAATAAAAGGCTGTAAAATATTCATTCAAAAAGTTTGATTCTTTTGACAATAAATTTTAAACTCAAGTCTCTGCTAATGTATTTTTTTTTTAAAAAGTTTTTTTAATTTCTTGTTATTTACTACTTTCATATTGAAAAAAAGTATTTATATTGATTTATTCAATAGAATTAAAACTTCAAGTATCATAGTATAACTTCTCATCTCTAATAGACGTTAATTAGTTACACCAAATACACTTCTAGTTTCCAAACTATTTGAGCCCACAAGAACAGCTTACTAAAAAGTTTTCGAGTTTGACTCACATTTAGTACCTATAAGTGGAGAGCGCTCAATGAACAGTTTAGAACTTGAATTCTAGTTTTTTTAATATGTATACAATATGTTTATTCATTTGTGTACCTATACTATTCATTTCTTCCTGTTCCATTTGTTAAAATAGTTATTTGTAGAAGAGGGAGGGACGTGTTTGAGACACTTTAGATTGTAAACAAAACACTGTAGCAACAATTTCAGATACAAGTACAATGATTGATAATACAATAGAGGGAATCATATGACTGGACAACGATAACTATAGATAAACAAAATGATTTTTGACAAGAAAATAAAACGTTTCAAAGGATTGAAAAAAAAATTTCTTTATATAGCAACAAGATATAGTGCGGTAGTATTTAAATGATTAATGATCTATACTGTCTCCGCGGTTTTTGATATCTTCTGTGCATATTTTTGGCCTTTTTTCAATGCAAGTGATAATGTGCTCCTTGTTAATTTTTTTCCACTCTCTGCAGACAACTTCTTCCAGTTTTTTGTATAAATAAATAGAACCCATATGGTTGTCAATTGCTGAGTTAAGAATATGCCAAATATTTTTAATCAGGTTTAAATCAGATGACTGGGAAAGCCAGTCCATAACTGTCACATCATGATATTTCAAAAAGTTTGAAACCTCTTTTCTAGTGTGATGCCGGGCATTATTTTGTTAAAAAATATAGTCAGATTTATACCGAGGTTGTAAATAATTTGTGGGTATATCCTTGTAAAAGATTAAGTTTATCGCGGTTTTGTGAGGAAGTGCATAAATTGGACCAAGTCCATTCTTAGAAATACTAGCCCAATACCCAACGTAGGACCGGATCTGGTTTTGAGTTCTATGTATCACAGGAAAATTTAATCTTTTGTCGAGTTGGCGCCAAAACTTGTCTTTTTTGGAGTATGTACCGAGATGTCAACCCAATTTGTCGGGCCAAATCACTTTGACCCAATCTTCAACCGTCCAATTTTTGTGGGCCCTTGCCCGTTTTAGCCTAGCTGTACAATGATTTGGTCTTAGAATTGTCTTGCCAATCGCTAACAAAAATGCATAATTTGTCTCGTTGAGGACCTGTCTCATAGTCTTATCACAGAGTGAGTGGGTTCCAGTTTCGTACTTGGCAAGTTCACCTATACTAGCCCGACAATTTTCATAGGCTTTCTAGAATATAGCCGATTTTTCACGTCGCGTCAGTCAATCGCTTTTTCTACGATGGTTTGAGGCTTTGAGCTTTGCACAATTGTCAGAGACATGCTCTTTAATCAAGTCGAATACAGAAGATTTTGGGATCTGAGTCTTTATTGAAATACTTCCATGAGAAAACCCTTTTTTTTTTAAAAGCGGAAACTGGAGTAAATTCTTGTAGTAAATATTTGTGTCGCACCATTTCATACTATTAGGTCAAGTTGGTAGTTATGGAAAAGATTATGACTTTACATGAAGAAGAACTAATGCTTGATTTTCAATTTAAAAAAAAAGTTGGTATTGTCCGGTCACATAATTCCCTCTATTGTAATAGTGGTTTTATTATTATTATTATTATTATTATTATTATTATTATTATTTTATTATTATTATTATTATTATTATTATTATTATTATA
>QVTG01000116.1:0-58341 GCA_013305925.1 Geotrichum reessii | reverse complement strand
ATAATAATAATAATAATAATAATAATAATATAATAATAATAATAATATAATAATAATAATAATAATAATAATAATAAAAATCAAATCTCTCTCCTTCGAGATAGTCTTATCTTGTAGATAGCACACTCATTTGTGACAAACTTGGCTATGACATATCATCTCGCCGATAGTGACGCAAATTCTTGCTTTTTTTTACAAGCAATAATTTTTTTTTTTAAAAAAAAAAAAAAAACAAATTTGTGCCTTTTAGTCAGTGCTTTAATTTATTTTTATTTTTTTTCCTTTTACTGCCGAAAAAAGTCATATATTTTTGCCGCATTTTCCAGTCCTCATTTTTTGCGATTTCAATTATATCCGCCCGTAACGGGAACCCAACTCCGGTAGCCCTCTTGTGTTATAAATTTCCCCCCATGTCTCTCTTGCAAGATCATAAATCTTAGAATTTTCAGACAATCTTTTAAGCACACTGTTCTTATAATCATTATCATCATCATGGCTATTGATCACTCCCAGCAAAAGGCTTCTAACGAAAGCAAGGTTCCCACGCCTGCGTATCTTCCCACCTCGGAAAACTCGCCTCTTTACGTTGATCGCAAGTTCTACAACGCTATCGCCGACACCGGCAAGCCTGAAAGTGTTGGCACCCAACGTGTTCTGGTTGACAAATTTATCATCCCTATTCGTTCGGCAAAGGCCTGGAAAGTGCCTGCTGGTCATGTGTGCCGTCTCACCACCCCTGAGGGACCTCAAGTTGGTGATTTGAATATCTGGAACTTGCACAACCCGCGTGAGCGTTTCTGGGCTGCGCGCACGCGCCAGCTGCACCAATGCCATGTTAGCACTTACGATCGTCTTTGGTCTACGCTGCCGTACCTGAGACCTCTGGCCACTATCATTGATGATACCCTTGGTCCTAGTTATGGCACTGACAAGTGGGGCGGTCGCGTTCACGACCTGCTGGGAACCCGCTGCGATCCCTACGTGGATGCTTTGCTGGCTGGTGAGCAGATGGATTTTCACTGCCATTCTAACTTGACTCGTGCGGTACTCCCCTTTGGCCTCACCGAGTTTGATGTTCACGACGTTCTCAATGTCTTCCAAGTCACTGGCCTTAACGAGAAGGAACAATACTTTATGGAGACTTGCCCGTCTACTGACAAGGACCACTTTGAGTTTTTTGCCGAAACTGACTTGTTGTGTGCGTTATCTGCTTGCCCTGGTGGAGACCTGTCATTGTGGGGTTGGGGTGAAACTGCTGAAGGTGGAGAAGTCGATATGCTTTCTTGCTGCAGACCTTTAGGCGTTGAAGTATACAAGATCGTTGATGATAAACTGCTTGAAGGATGGGAAGAACCCAAGTTTGCTCCCTACAAGGGCAACCATGGTTTGAAGAACCCTGATCTGTACGAGAAGAAGGAGTAATGTTTTGTTTTTTATGTTTGTAGAGATACGTGTATATGTAAAGTACCCTTTTAATTTGTACTATTTTGTGTTTTTTTTTTTGAGTTTTCAAGCTAGGTACAGATTAAAAATTGGACATAATACTCCGGGATTTTACTTAAAAAAGTGGATATGTGAATATAAACTCCTCTATGATCTTCTCAACATGAGTGAGTATTGTACTAAGAAAAAACAAAAATGCACATATTGCGAATTATGAGCTCCCGAAAAAAGAAAAAAAAAAAAGTTGCCTAGATTTTAATTTTATTATTTTTATTTTTTTTTACTTGGCTCTAATAAGAGCATTAAAATGATGATCAAGTTTTCTCAATTTGCTGCCGCACCTCCTCAACGAAATGATGCTAATATTTTATTTATATTTGACCTTTCATTAGAACGAGCTCATGATAGTGACAATCTTGTTAGATTTCCCTTGACACGCGGATTTGATTTGTGAAAATTTTCATGCCATTGAAGTCAAGTAAACATTTAAATAACATATTACTTACCGGTAAGTGTTTTAATTTTTGTTGTATTTACTATATTTTTTATTGACCCAGAAACACAGCTATTTTACAATAATAAACTTTCAAAAAAATAACGATAATATTTGATGACAGAGTTTCTATTGATGATTAAATAAATAGAGACTTGAGAATCATATTAAGAAAAACATGTATTATTTTTTTCACCACATATGATTATTTGAATTATACTTAAATGGCTTTGTTTTTTCAAGTTTTTATTTACGCTCTTTATTAAATTAATCTGACATCAATAATGTTTATCAGAAAGAAACAAATAAGTTTCAAATTCAAAACGTGCTCTACAAATGATAGTTGTTGATTTGCAATACTTTGTTTGTGCAATTCATTTGAGATTTCTCGGCTGATTCGTTTTAACTTTGTGTGGGTTTGACCAAAATCTACGATATTCAATCTGTATTTTTTTTTTTTTTGATTGGATTGAAAACCCGATCAAAGTTCTACTAGGGCTTGGCTCTTTTTTAAACAAACTACAGAGTCAAATTAAAGTTAAGCATAAACTGGTTGCCTTGACGACACAAACAGTTCAAATGACTTTCGATTAAGTGGACGCGACAAGACAAAAACGAGCAGCCAAGAAAATCTTTTTTTTTCATGTTGTTGGATAAATAGACGGCCAAGACAATTCTGAAAACTATAATAATAATAATAAAAAAAAAAAAGTCACAATAATAATTTGAACGGCTTTTGCTTATTTTTTTTATACATTAATTTAAGAAAACTTACGTAACTGTATGAGCAAAGAAAAAAATTTTCTTTTTGTGTTTCAATAATAAAACACGATTGAAAAGCACTAGAATAACTTTTATAAGCAGTTTGCCATAAAAGTAATTAAAAAAAAAAGGTGCGAATTATTATTATTAGAGATATAAAGTATAAAAGCAATATAAGTGTTTTTTAAGTATTACGAAGATCTTTACATAACGATAACACTAATTTCAATGTTCAAAATTCAATTTTAGAAAAAAAAAAAAAAAAAAAAGGTCTTCAGACTTTTTTAGTATTCTTTTTTTTTTTTTTTGAAGTGGGAGGGAAGGGATTTCATACTGGTTGACCAGTTGGTTGATTAAGTAGACTTTCACTTTTGGGCAAACTGTTAAGAATGTCGAGAATTATCTAAAAATGCCCTCGCTTAAAAAACTTTTATTGATGTTTTTTTTTATTTTTTAAAAAAAAAATTATTGGTAATAATTACCTGTAGCTGGTAGTCGTTTTTTTTTTTTTTTTTTTTTTTTGGCTGGCTGCTGTAGGTAACATAATAGTAATTAATATCGTTCAAGTCGTGTGAAAGAAAAGACCTCCTCCCCCAGATAGGAAAAGCGTCTAATTTTTAAACTTGAGTTAAAAAAAATAAAAAAAAAATAACATCTATATAGCCAAATTTTCATTTCAAAAACCACAACCCATTACTCTCCAGAACTCGTTTGCGCCGCTTTATTTTTTTTTTATTCTTTTAACGCAAAGAAACCCAAAACAAAAATAAAAACCCCTCTATAAACTCAGTATAACTTACATAACGTCTGATACTTATGCTGAGTCTTTTCTTTTCTTTTTCCAGGCTAATTAACGTTATGAGAACCTTGAGAACCTCATTTTCTTCTCTCTACCAAAACCTTATTTATAAGCTTATTACATAACTGCAGATAATTTAAGCATACATTCTGCTTAGCTAATCTTGATGCGTTTCATCTTTCCCATTATGACCACAAAGTATTGCATTGCTACTTTTGCTATTCTGTCTACACACACAAAAAAAAAAGATTTTTTTTTTTTTTAATTTTGATCACTTTTTTTTTTTTTTTCTTTTTTCTTTTTTTTTTTTAAAAAACCAAATTTCGTCTCGTTTTTCCAATTGTTCTTTGTCTGATTGCCACCTCTCAATTTATTTATTTCTTGTTTTTATTATTTTACTTTAAAGTTTATTTCTCATCTGGTTTTTTTTTATTCTCCTCCTTTTTTTTTCTCTTTATATTTTTTTTTTTCTCCTCTTACATCAGATTTAACTTTTCTTCTCCCTAGTCTTCACCTTTTATTAGCTTATCAGTAGACACACACACACCCCTTTTCCTTAGGCATTCACTACTACTTTTTCAGAAATGACTATGGAAACATATCATGGTCATGTTAGAACCCCTCTAGACGCCATTATTCTCTTCGAGGCTTGTCGACGTGGCATACTCCCTAGAGTTCAGCGGCGGCTCTCTGAAAAAGAGCGCCACGCTATAGTTTCTGGATCAGTTTTCGTATGGGACGAACGAGAGGCAGGCATGCGTAGGTGGACCGACGGCAAATCGTGGAGTGCTTCACGCGTTTCTGGTTCCTTTTTAACGTATCGCGAAATGGAGGGCAAGCGCTCTGAGCCAACTCAAGACGAACTTGGTAACACTAGCAGTAGTAATATCAACGGCAGTGTAAACCATCAAGAAAGTCCAGGTGATGACCCTCTTTCTGATGGTTACAGATATAAACCGGATGGCCTCATGAAGCAGTCATTTTCTATTCAAACCACCAACAACCTCAAATTACACCTGATTTCCTATTTCTCCAGATCCCATGTGACATCCAACAAACTAATTCAGCCTTCTATGGATCCTAATCTGAAAAATATCCCAATTCCTAATGGCCTTTACCCTGACGCCTCGTCGCCCTTTGAAGGCCCCTCTCATCCTCTTCTTCCTATTCATGCCCATGTCGTGGCTGTGGCTGCTGCTGCTGGTCTTGGCCATCAAATGCTTGGTGGGCCAAGACCCCCTCCTCCTCAGGGCTATCCGGTTCAAGTTCCACCGCAATACCATCATCAATCGCCATATCCGATACAGCAGAATTTGGCGCCGCGCCAGCCTGAAGGCCCTCCACCGCCACAGCTTCCTTATTATAGCATGGATTCAATGCTCCATTCGCGGAGCCAGCACCCATCGTATCCGTATCCAACACCACCGCTACAGCAACAACAATCAGCACCACACCAACAACCACTACATCAACAACCGCCACCACCACTACAACAACAGTCATCGCAAACACTACCTTCTCAAACTACGCTGCGGCAACTCCCACCTGTGACAACAGAAGCATCACCTGCACCATCCTTAATTACCAATAGCCCTGTGACAAATGTCAAACTCAACACTCGTAAAGCAAGCCCTCTGGTGCCAATGCCAAATAAAGTGCAAAAAGTTCCTACAATTGCTAAATCACCAAGATTAAAACTGCCACCACCATCCTCTTTTCTCAAAGATAACCAAATTGCTAGTACTCTTGCCGGTCAACCTGGGCTGTTATTACAGCAGAATCAGCAACGCCAAAATTCTGGCGTGGTGGCACCAGGCCAGTCGATTACACAAAGCGTACTTAACAACAATGCACCAACAGGAGGGGAAGATGGTAAACGACTACCGGGACTGTCTTCATTCTCAGTACAAGATATACCCTACGAAAAAGTAACGTGGGGCGAGGATGTACGGGCTATCCAAGTACTCGACAAGGGTTTCAGTCTGTAAAAAAAAAAAAGGAAACTTATCGGCATGAGAGCTTGGCATGAAGAAACAAAAAAAAAAAAAAAAAAACAGTTTTAGCAAATTTCACAGTAACAGAACCTTACATTGAAAACTATATTTTTTTTTCTTAAAAATTAGGGTGTTGTGGTTTTTGTTAATGCTGTTTTGTTTTTCGTTTTTTTTTTTCGTTTTGATTTAATATTGTTTTTATTTCTCCTGTTTTTATGGCTGACCGTACAAGTTGTTTTTTTTAATACTCATCAGCATATATAACGGTGTTGGTCTTTCTCACCAAATATTTATAGTAGTAATGTCTTTTTTTTTTTTTTTGTTTCAACTACATATATTATGTTTTAAAATAAATAAAAATGATAGTAGTTAAATCAAAGTACCAGCCGCAGAAGAAAAACACTAAATTAGCACTATGATCAAAACCATTAACGATAAAATAACCCATCTACACGTATGTGTATATATATATATACGTATATATATTTAAATTCTAAAGGGGGGGAAATTTGGTTGGTTTTTTTTTTTTTTTTCTAACGGTAGTATAAAAAAAAATATACATTGAGAGGGGGGAAGAGAGGTTTGTTAAATTAAATGCGAGTCTTGTTTTTCCTTTTATTTTTTTGTAATGCTCTCTGGCTGGGAAACATTTATTTTTTATTATTAATCTAAACAAAAAAAAAAATAAAAATAAAAAAAAAAGAAATAGTAAAAAAATAACTTTATTCTATAATACATACTGATTCAAGTATTTAAAAAGGTTTTTTTGTTTTTAAATAAATAAATTGGAATATCAAGTGGTTGTTATAATTATAATTTGAACATTACTGATTTCCTTGATGTTTAGTTTATACTGGAAGAGCTTTTTTATATATATATATTTAATAGCAAAAAACAAATAATTCAAAAGTTACTGCTGCTGTTTTTTTTTTTTTTTTATAAAACCAATTACATCAAAAAAAAAAGGGGGAGAGGAGGAGGATTACCAAGAATAGAACTTATCATGAATCTTTGAAAAAAAATTTTTTTGAAAGGTCTTAAATAAAAAATATAAACATAAAAAAGAAAAGCTTGGTTAGTTAATTAATGTTTTTTTATTATTTAATAAAAGATTTGGTATTAATTAATTCAAAAAAAAAAAAAACTTGTAAAATGAATCATTGGTTTTCTAGAATTTTCAAATTTCCATTATTGATGTAGTCTTGTGTCAAACCTTTGAAATATAACTTATAAATAACTATACACGTACTTATCAATCTATATACATGTCAGAGAATGCCCTTGATCAGTTATAAGAACAATAAACACATACTAATATTAATGTTATCAAAACAATCGTAAAGCTAGTAAATCGTATCATCAGTTAATATTTCAAAACAATCAAAAATAAAATTGAAAAAAAAATTTAAACAAAATTTATATAGATTTGTAGATCTCTGATTTTTTTTTCTTTCTTTTTTTTATATACGTATATTTAAAAATTTGCAATTTATTTTTAAACAGTTTTGATATCGGAATGTTGTAAAATCTAATAATTTATTGAGATGAAAAAAAAAATATTAACTTGCAAGTTTTTGTAGACTTTAACTTGAGAAAAAAAACCGTTTATTTTTTTTTTTTTTTTTACTCTGCTCGTACTTTCTTTTTCTTTTTCGAATTGGTAGTAGCCGCACTACTGACTTCTTCGAGCTCCTTCCACAGTTCATCACCATCCTTATCATCATTCTCATCGCGCTCGCGCTTGACACCGACAGCAGCGTCATCGCCATCCGTCTCATCTTCAAACCCACTTATCACAGCCACAGCCGTGATGTGAGTACCCACAAACACCTTGCCGACACAAACGCGGACAGCTGTGTTTTCAAACACACGAAGGTACCGATCCAAGCCACCGGTAACAATAAGCTCAGCACGCGGGCCGTACAACGCAAGCGCCTTGACAGCACCAGTGCTGCCTGTCAGCTTTCCGCGCATTTTAAGTGCGGCTGCTGCGCTCTTCTCTGCCTTGGTCCCGTTTCCTTGTGGTCCCAATAGAAATGTGCTGGACTTGATATCAGACACTACCACGTCGCCGGTCACACCCGAGTATGCGACAGCGGATACTGGCTCATGGCTTGCGCGCACCTCCTGTCGCGGCCGCCGACCCTCGGCACTGTCGTAGAAACGTACCAATCCTGACCGCGTTACGACCTGCAGCTTGTAGAGGTCGGCTGAAGCGGCGGGAAGGAAAGCAAGATGAGAAATCCACACGGGCACGCGCAGATGGAGACGATCACTCTTTACGTTGCGGGCTGTCCAAAGCGATGTAGCGGTGTTTTCAATATTCTCGCCCTCTTCCTGCTTGATCTCCGGGTTTACCCACTCAAATTTGTAAACTTCAGTCTCACGCTCCTGACCACCGACCGCGGCAACAAAGCTCGCATAGCCCGGAGTCGCACTGCCCTCACGCACTGCAATCGCATCTACAGGACCATTGACACTAATTGAAGCTATCACAGAGTCGCTATATTTGGTTCGCAGATTAAACTTGACAATCTTACCCTCGAGACTGCAACTCACCACCACCACGTCATTTTCTTGGTTTGAAAGCTGAGGTAGCACAAGCAGCTCTACTACCCGGTCTGTGCTACTGTTACTTGTTGTGGTCGTTGTTCCAGGACCCCACTCGTGCAAAGGCTCAAATGTATTGCTGAGACCATATATCTGAACAGAACCGTCACTTCTTGCAGTCATGACCTGTATATAAATATTAAAAAAAAAAAAGAGAAGTCAGTATTTGCTATTGTTTTTTAAATTCTTTTTTCAGATGAAATAAACTTACGTGCTTGCCGTTATTTAGTAAAACAAGCTTTTGAACATATCGTGCCAGTCCCAATTGCCCAAACACGGTCGTGCTGATAGGTTGTTTTCCCGTCTTTTGGCTAGTGTCGGTTCCTTTTTCAAAGACAATCTCTATTTAACTTGATGTTAGTTCATGTTTTTTTTTTTTTTTCAAGTTGATCATTCTCTTTTCTAATATGAAAAAAAAAAAATGAATAATACGTTCAAAACATACCTTTGATACTTCCAGAATCTTCATCTGCCACAAGAACCTTCATTTTTTTATTTTTTTTTTACAATGTGTTGGATAAATGTAATTTTTTTAATTATTTTTCTATAAGGTCGTGATCTGGAAAGGAAAAGACTATTTCTAAATAAAAAAAAATTTTTTTTTTGTGTAGTCTGAAAAAGTCCCAAATTTTCAGTTTTTTTTTTTATTTTTCTCTCTAAAACTTGTTCCTTGAATCAATAGTGAAACAAAAAAAAAACACAATAGATTTTTTTGTCATCACTAGAAACACCAGGTATACAAGATTATCAAAAAAAAAAAAAAAAGGTAATTAAAACAAAAAAATTTTGTTTGGTATAAATAGAATTACATCAATGCCGTATGTATATGATAACTTATAAATAATCTATCTTTCAAGCCTGGTTCTTTTTCTCTAGAGACTCAAGATATTCAGATCTAACACTAATTGCAGCATCGGCCCACTCACCAACTTCCTTAGTTTTAATGCTGCTGCGAACAGATAAAAACTGCTCAAGACCTTTTGTGCCTTGAGTATCGTGGTCATACTCGACACATTGCATAAGCAACTCAAACTTATCAACGTCTTTAACAAAGCGAGCCTCGGGCGTAGACACATTTTCATATTCATTCCAACAGTCCATGATCTCCTGCGCAGCCGTAGGGTTGAATGGTGCAAGCAAATGCGCCGTAAGGTACTGCATGGTCTCATACTCACGGCGATGCTTCTCCTCTTTACTGATGGGAGCCACAGGTGTGATATCGCCAACAATTGACTCAGCCATATCGTGTACAAGAGCGATCTTGACACAACGGTTGGTGTCAAGTGACTTATCATTTGTAAGGAATGAGATGATACCCATTCTATACATGTGGTCCGAGATGGACTCTGTAAAACCATCAATGAAATAAATAAAAAAAAGTTAGAAAAAAAAGAATCTAAACAATTTTATTAATATACATTACTTACCAGCGTTTTCAATGCCAAAATCAACCCAACCAGTGCGGCGAGTGATCTTGAGCTGTCTCACAATATGCAAAAAGGTAAAAAGGTTGATTATGGGATTTTGAGAGACTTTATTAAGTGTGGGAGAGTTCCGTAAAAACTGGATTTGCTCTCTAAGAGCCTGAGGGATTGAATCCTCTACTGTCCAAGAAAATTCATCTTGACACATTGTAGGGTTTTGTTATTTTATAAATTAGGGTGTGGTGGCAGTGAATGTAGATAAGAAGAAAGAGAAAATAAAAAATAAAAGTGTGTGTGATATTAAAAGTTTTTATTTTGGCATGGTCAGTTGGGAGTATCAACTCGCCAAATAAACCACAAAAATATAGGCAGCGTTGATTTGATCATTATTAAAATACAATATTGTAACCTGCTTTTCAAGACTACTCATCCAACATGATACAAAAAGTTCATGCATAGTATTGTCAGTCTTTACAGTTAAACTGACTATGGTTACAAAAAAATCCAAACTCATTAAAAATTCAATTATATGACACAAAAATTATATATTTTCTATCCTTCGTTGTATTTAAGCAATGAGCTCAACAACACCACCAGCAGCCTTGATCTTCTTCTCAGCAAGAGCAGAGACGAATCTAGCCTTAACAATGACAGGAACATTGGGGAGACGACCCTTACCAAGAACCTTGCCGTAGCCAGCAGCCAAAGTATCGATGACAGGGGCGGCAGAAGAAGAAGCCTCAGCAATGTACTTCTCTCTGTTCTCAGCAGGGACAAGAGTCCAGAGCTTATCGAGGTTAAGAACGGGCTTCCAGAAGTGGTTCTGCTGCTTGTGGAAGTATCTCATACCAACCTTACCAAAGTAACCGGGATGGTACTTATCCATGTTGGTACGGTGATGGTGCTGACCACCAGCCATACCACGACCACCGGGATGCTTGCGGTGCTTTCCGATACGACCGTGACCGGCTAAAAAAAAAATAGTGTTAGTAACATGTTGAAAAAAAAATGTTAACTTGAGTTGTTGTTGTTGAGAACGATAAATCTGATTTAAGCAAAACTATTAGCAGAGATAGAAGGAATGCCAGTATTACTAGCGGTAATCGTGATTTATTTCAATGAGTTGAATAATATTGTAGCGAAACAAAAAAAAAAGTTCGATCTAGCCTTTCAATGATCTTTGTAAGTATATCGTAATACTAGCTTTCATTCACAAATACTATTACTTCGAAATATTGACTTTCAATCACAATGAACCGAAATGAAATCTATACTAATCGTACACTAGAGTCGAACATCCAATGTTTTTTTTTTTTTTTCGTTATTGTTATTTTGACTTCATTAGTAACAAATTCATTGCGTGTTGATTATATTCGTTTCCTTGCTTTTATGCTGTTCTCAATTTACCCTCCAACAACAACCCCCTTCAAAAACAAAAACTTATAAATCGTCCAATATAATACGTACCGGAAACGTGGCCTCTGAGCTTTCTGGTTTTGGTTAATCTGGTAGGCATCTTTGTGTGATTTTATGTATGACCTTCAAAAAGACAGACAATGAGAGGGAAAAAAAAAAAAAAGGGAGGGGAGAAAAGAGAGAGAAAATTTTGAGTGCTACGGTTTCGCAAGGGCTCCGTGAAAAAAAAAAAAAAAAATTTCACCCATTAATTTGAGAAATGTCATCAATCACATAAGCAATAAATTTTATATGTATATATTTTACCCGGCTTTTGAGACCGACTGTGGTTGAAGACAATATCAAACAAATTGTGAGGGTAAGGGCATTTTCAAGTTTTAAAATAAACCCAGGTTTTGAAGCATGTAAAATTTGGATGACAAATTATACGCAAGGATCAAATATACTTAGGAATCGTTTTACTTCATTTGGAAGTAAGTAGTCACTCATCAGGTAATCGCCAACTTGTTTTTTGTCATAAAAAGTCGGTTCAAGTTGCAAGTTTTATAATCCCAGAAAAGTTATATCAAGATCTTCATAGAAGAGTCTGTATTTTGTTGTCTTTTTTCTTTTAGAGGACTCACATCACTCAATACTGAACAAGTTACGAATGAATAGATGAATAGATTTTATGTTTTGTATTACTTGAAATGAAAGTTATTTAAAATGATTTGATATTAAAGAAAAAAAATTAATTATCTTACACACAAATACCTGGTTAGCTTGCAAACAAACAGTAAAAATGTAGTTTTGTCGTATGTGTGAAGCATGGATGCTACCATAACTTGAACTTGTTTTATCATAAACTGTACCTGGTTCAATTATCAATCAAAAACACAAAATACAAACTATTAAATCCAATCCACTTTTAACTTAACAAGCAGATGAAAAAAATTGAACTTGATATCTCAATTTTTAACAAAAAGTCTATATACCTTTTTTCAAAATCTTTGTATCTTTAATTCAAGTCGAATTCAATTATAGTCCTTATTTTGGAACATAACACCATATAATACACAGCGCTGCTTATATTAATAATTATTTGCTTTAACAACTAATTCATAAATAATGACTTTTTGCAATAATTGTGAAAATTTGCATCTTGATGTTTTTTTTTTAACCTTAGACTTTACTCAATACCATATTACCTCTTGTTTCAGGTACACAGTAACATGTAAAAACAATCCCCTAAAAATAAGTATCAATAATATATTCCAAACAATGTATCAAGGAAAAAAAATGTATAGATTGATTTCTCTAGTAAAGATTTTTCAAACTTATAATAAGTCCTATCAAAGCAAATAAATAATAGGTTTGACCACCCAGACTTAGTTGGAAAAATAGGAAACAAAAAGCCCGATAAAATAAAGGGTCTTAATTATAAGTACAAACTCTTTTATCATATGAAAATCTCACAAGTGATATTTTTCGGTGACCTAAACGGATACAAAAAAAAAAAAATTTTTTTTAGTACTTACAATAAGAAACTGACAAAGCCAGTTAATGGTGGACCCGACGCTTTGAGCAGCATTGGCAGTGTTTTACGCTACAAGTTCGGGAATAATCATGAATGGAATTGGGCCCAAACCAATTGCAAAGGAAACAACATAAACAGTAGCAGAAAATGCTGAAAGCACAGATATTGAATTTTCAATACTATTATCAAGCAATGTGGATGTGGCGGTCATAAAGGCGATAGATGTTATCAACAATACTTTACGATCATTTTTATCAACAGTATTAGCAGACACAATGTTGACAAAGCAGGTGATTGCTGAAATAAAGCAGGTCAAAACTAGGGCCAAAACACGGAAGGAGACTGGAAAGAACATTAACACTATAAAAAAACTATTGAGTTAAACACCACAGATTTGTTAAAACGCCACTATACCAGCGATAGCCACTAGTTGTTGGCGATATTTGGGATTTGAACAAAATTCCCATGTAGAAATGGACTCAGTAGACATGTGACGTGTTAAACTAAAGACATTAGAATAGTTAAAATTGTCTGCTAGGTATTCCGTGACTTCAAGTAACATGAATTTTTCTGGGTCACAAGGTGACTTGGTGTAAGACTCAAACTCATGGTCAACTTCTGTAGACTTATGAATATATTCCAGACAAATGTGGGCTTGCACACAAACGACCAGATGAGGCAAGCCATTTAGGTGATTCGGACGTACCAACTAACAAAATGAGGTTGATAGCGTTTAATATTGCACCAAATAGAAAAATATATCTCCAGTGGTCGTAATAACTGAACATGAGGCCTACAACTTGTGCCAATAAAATACCGATATTAATGGCAAACTGTGACATGAACCCCATCCGACCTTGCAGATATACGGGGCTACTATTCATAAAGATATAAAGGAACAACGACAACAGAGAAGCCGGTTTCAAGTCCGCATAGAAAACGACCAATTTTAATTTGCAAACATGTTTGTGAACTGCTCTTTAGCAGTAATCCTAAAATGTACGGTATGCATGTTAAGAGAGCAATATTTTTGCGACCGTATTTGCCGATAAGGTGGCCAGCCATCAACGTGGCAACCAGATCACCAAGAGAATATATCGAAGTAATGATTCCTAGAAAAGAGAAGAAGAAAAAAAGTTATGTTGGTGATATTTCATGTTTTTTTTGCACATTTTTGTTATTATTATTTTAATTTTGTAACTATGTGATGTAAAGACAATAAATAGATTTTCTATGTTGGTGATATGTACCAATAGCTTGAAACTTGTAATCTAAGTACTTACCAATGTCTTTGACCGTCATCGGTATACAGTCTTGGTCACCTATGGTTTTTAGCAGTCTACAAGAGATGAAAAGCCTCTGGTACGTTCAGCTCCGTCTATAGAAGTGCCACACGGTGTTAGTCGGGGCAAAAAAAAAACCAAAAAAAACCAAAAAAATTTAAGGCTGTGTTGTGCAATCGACAAAAACTTACAAGATGATAACCAAATTGAAGTACACTCAGGCAATGAGAAAACACAATATAACATAATATGAAATTCATTGTCTTTTTTTTTTTTTTAAAAAAAAAAACGAGTAATTAACTTTTTGCTTTTGTACGATGTGAAAATAATTGTAGAAGAGAAATGTGCAACAAAACAAAGTAAATAAACAGAAATGATTAAAAAAAAAATTCATTCAGTCTTTTTATATATTTGTATTTACACCAATCATCATAAAATTTAGTTCAGATTAAACATAGCTAGGTTATGTTTATGACATAGTAAATGATAAGTAGTAATGGGAGAGCTCATCGTACAATTACTATATTAACTTATGATCATATCTACAGACATTTAGGTTTCGCTTTTAACAAAAAAGTGTTATTAAACTCGTACCGTAATAGTAGCACTATATTGTCTGAAACGGAAAAAAAAAAAGATTTTTGTGAGAAATTATTTACAATAAGGCAATAAGAAAAGTGATAAGAACAAAACGTGACTATCGTACAGATACATTAGCAAGAGATGATACCAGGCATTGTTTACCATTCTTATTAACCAACCTGCACTCTTTATCACCATCCTTTTTAAACACCACCTCAAGTTTTTCATTTGTGAAAAAACCTGGTTGTAGAGTTTCCCAAACCTTTCTTTTAGGATTGAGAACTATTTCAGGCTCTGATGAATCATAAGTTTCAAAAAACAATCTGTCTCCTGGGTGTGATCCCGCTGGAGGGATGACAAACTCAACGCAAGTATCATTGGCAGCACAAAAGACCATGGCAGAAGACTTGATACCACGCATCTTGACAGGCTTGAGATTGGCTATGACAACAACCAGGCGATCCTGCATAGCTTCAAGCGGGATGTGATTGACAAGACCGCTGCACACAGTACGAGGGCCGGTCTCATCGCCCATGTCAATAGTAGATACGTAAAGAGAGTCTGCGTCAGGATGCTTTATTGCCTTGAGAATATGACCAACACGAATGTCAACTAGACCAGGCGTAATAGGAACGTCAATTTTTGTAGGCTGTGGCTTTTTGTTTTTCTTTTCCTTCTTTTTCTTTTCTGGCTTGGGTGCTTCTGTCTGATTGCTATCGCCAGTACTAGTAGAGGCAGAATCTGGAGTAGTAGGTGCTGTCGGTTTGATAACATCATTTGGAGCTCTGGAATCATTGATTGAATTGTCGGTGCTGATAACAACATCACTCCTTGTAAAGTCAAATGTAACGAAATTGAATGTTCCAGTTTTAGAACCTGTAATCCAAGGACTAGTAAACTTATTATTAAGTGGATACTTGAGTAAACTTATCCAGTTTAGAATGATATTAGAAAACAGCTGCAACTTAGAAGTGACGCTGATAGCCGAAATAGCAGAAACAGATGACGAGCGCGAAAAGACATTGACAGATTGTGAATTATTAAAAGTGGGGCGTACCGATCCAAGCTTGAAAAAAAAAAAGATTGAACCATGGGTTAGATCAAGAACTAACTCAACATAAGATTGTCAATACCAAACAGTTCGACCTGATTGATCAAAAAAAAATAAAAAAGCAAAACATACCTCATTGAAGTAAGAAGTTTGCACTGAAGCCAATGACGACATGCTGAGAAATGACATTCTGCAACCAGAAACAAAGCTGGCAGATTGCTGTGGACAAATCAGTTAGATAGTCTGCCATTGGCTAAGGGCCACCTGTAATTGATAACGTTGTAGAAATAAAATGAAAATTGAAACATGTTACCTTCTGTAAAGATTCCACAACTCGTAGATGGCAAGCACGAAACATGATAATGATATAACAAAGCTTGCAGGATTGTACAGTACCAGTCTGTGTTGATACTGTTTAGTTGATCCGGGGTGGGGGAGGATAAAAGGAAAACAAAAAAGAAAAAGGAAAACTCACAAAGACTTTTGTTTAAATTAAAACCTATGTGTAAAGTTGGGCACGGAGTATAATGAGGACTGTAGTTATCGTCGGTAATTTACTCACGGTTTATTATCGTGAACTAACTGATTTTTGACTATATGTCAGTCATAATGGTCGTATGTATTATTATTTAAGTCATAACCGGAGGATGTTAATAACATGTCAGGCGGAAAAAAAAACACACGAAAACAAAATCACCGTTATTGTGACTATTGAACTTTTAAAACTTCCCCACACACATGTAAACCTCTATGGCTATAGGCCGTTTACCGTTTTATTACTGTCTCTTTAAATACTCCCCCGCTAGAGAGCCTGTAGGATATACTGGGCCTATGGAAAAAAAGTACAAACTCCCGGAACTATTAGCTTTCAAGAAGATGATCAAGCAGTTTGCACGCTTTGTTTTTTTTTTGGTTGCAAGAAGCGGAGCCACGACTCGTAATATCTCACGTCGAAACCATACATTTAATAATAACAACTAAATATAATAAAAAGAAATAAACCTGATGAATCAGCATGTTTTTGTCTCTTGTTTAGTTTTCCGACCGGATCAATTTTTCATTTGTAACTTGAAAATAATACCGTAAAAAATAATTATTCAAATATTGTTTTTTTGTATTATATATTTTCCCATTTCTAGTCTTGTTCGAGGGGAAAATACTCAAAAGAAAAACATGTTTTTTTTTTTTTTTTAATTATTATTTGCATTATTTAACTCGTCTTTCATAAGACACGCCATCTTAAACTTATCTTTCAAGGGACATCAACTTTTTCCTTTCAATAGGGCAGTCCGATCGTGTCATTTACTGCCAAACAAGTAACATATTGACAATTTCTTCAAGCAAATTCAAATCTAAACTAGTACTATTTTTTTTTCAGTTGATTTTATTTTTATTTTTTCATTAATTTTTTTTCAACTTTCCTGATTTCCTTTTTTTTTTTCCCTGCTTTTGCTCACCACCCCTCCATTCAACTTCTCCTCTTTTGGTTATTCTTGTTTACGTTTTTTTTTTCTCTCTCTCTTTTCTCGAACGCGTCGTCATGTCTGAGGTTCAAACAAACCAGAACACTCAAAAGCTCAACCCACCGCCTCAGCCGCCTCCCACAAAGGCAGTCTCAAAGGCTCTTGCAGCAGCGGCGGCTTCGGAATATCCTCCCGGTGTTGTGATAAGTGTGAGTATAAGTTTTTCCAGACATGATCCCTTTTTTTTTATTTTTTCAATCAATTCTCATTATGACCAATTACACTAACACCGACTTTTCACTGATATTATTTTTTGTTTTATTATTATTATTATTTTATATAGCCACGAACGGGAAAACCAAAGCGCAGAAAGGCAACTCGTGCGTGTGTACATTGCCAACGTACGCATCTGACCTGTGATAATAACCGGCCGTGCGAACGATGCGTGGAGCGTGGGTTTGCGGATACTTGTCGCGACGGGGTCAGGAAAAAGGCAAAATATTTGGCTGACATGACTGATGGCGCGCCACCGGGATCAAACAGCATTAAATCAAACAAACCAAAACCATCGCAGAAACAGTTAAAAACCCGTCCAGGATCGAAACTAAAAACAGAACTCAATGTGGAGCTCACAAAAAATACATTTGGCAAATCACACCCAGAATCAAGTTTAGATCAACTTCACACGCATTATCAGCATTCATTTACAACTCCACAAGAATCTCAAAAGGACCTTTTACAATTCAACTTAGAGCCTCATCACAATAATGATAGCTTGGAGTTTTCTGCGCCAAAACACGCGGTCGTCGCTAATACCAATTCCAATATTGTTTCTGACAGAAAGTGGTTGGATCAGGATTCGACTCAACAGAGTCAAAATATTAATGCCAGTAACCACAATTTTAATAGCAGCATTAATGGCTCTAGTAATACCAATAATGGCAAGCATTTTCAGTCCGTTTCAGCTAACCTTGAGTACAGCTTGATCGGTAATATTATTTCGAATAAACCAACAACGCATTTGCACTCCACATCGCCATATGTTGATGCCACGAGGTCATCGGTGAGTCCGGCATCGTTGACGACGAGCGAAGAGCGGTCGCCGCAGCAACAGCACCACTATTCTCACGAGCAGCAGGAGCTTGAGAAGCAGCTGAGACTACCCGGGTCCAACACTAAACTTAACCAGTACACGCTTGCATATAGCCCGTCATCGACAGCGCACGGCCAGACTTTTACAGAAGTGCTCGAGGCTGTCGAAACTATTGAAAATATCCAAAACAAGCAAAATCAAAATTTGCACGAATGGCAGCTTGATAACACAAAGAACCCCAAGCGACCAATTTCTTTCACAATCGCCAGAAGTCCTGGAGGGAGTACTATCAACAACAATTACAATAATATTATTAGTAATGAAGGCAATCAAGGGTTTGATAGTGGGGTTTCTGAGTCCGGGGGATACGGAAATAGCAGTAGACTTGATTTAACACTTTATGATCCCCGCAATGGCTCTGGAAATCGTCAGGCACACTCGTTACAGAATAATTCGTACTTTAACCAACAGCATCACCATGCACTACAACAGCAGGAGCAACAACAATTGCTCCAATATCAACCTCAAATGCTTACCCGACAACAACAACGACAACAACAGTCATTTAGCAAGTCCAACCATCCACAATTAGATGCCAACGGATTTCTTAGCAGCCGAACGTGGGACACAGAGCCTGCAGACATTTATTCCCGGGTCACCAAGCCCTACAGCTACACATCCGAGTATCACCAGCTCACAATGTACATTCGCGCCCGGTTTTCGCGTGAAGACCAACTCAAAATTGCCAAATGCATTGCCAACTACCGGCCGTCGTTCATTGCGTGCACCAACACGCTCAAGGAAGACGACCTCATATTTATGGAGCGGTGCTTCCAGCGCACGCTTATAGAGTACGAAAAGTACATTTCGTTTTCCGGTACGCCAACGGTAGTATGGCGGCGCACGGGCCAGATAGCCGCCGTGGGCCGCGAGTTCTGCATCCTGACCGGGTGGCCCCTCAAACAGCTCCTAAGTGAAAACACCTTTATTGTTGAGCTTATGGACGACGAATCAGCGCTTGAATATTTTGAAATCTTTTCCACCATGGCGTTTGGTGATTCTATCGGCGCCAATATGACTGAATGCACGCTTATGACGCCGCAGGGCAAAGGTATTAAAACCACTAGTATTTGGACCCTCAAACGCGATGTTTTTGGTATTCCTATGATGATTATTGGTAATTTCTTACCCATTTTGAAATGACTTATTTACGAAGATTATTAAAAAAAAAAAAAAGAGGCAATGATTTAACACTTATATGATAACTGCTGTAATTACGATTATTATAAGAAATAGCAGTAACTATGTACATGGATTATTATTGGGGTTTTCTTTTTTTCTTTTTTTACATATACATATGTATATCCTATGAATAGATGATGTTTTAATGACTATATATAATATCACAGCCGGAAGCCAACAAAAAAAAAAAAAAAGGACTGTTATCCTCCGATAAGCACCATGGGTCGATTTTTCATTTTTTCAAGTTCACCTAGGCCTGCATGTTTTGCCTTCTTTCCGCGTACGGCGGCACCCACGACATTGAGCAATTCGGCATCAGATGCTCCTGCCCGCAGACGATCTCGTAGCGACACTTCTGCGTTGTCAAACAAACAAACCTTTAGGTTACCATCAGAAGTGAGCCGCAGGCGCGTGCAACTACCGCAAAAGTGATCAGTCATAGATGTGATGAATCCCACAGAACCAACATAGTTAGACTCAGGTAGGCGGTAGTTTTTTGCGGTGTCTCCGGGCCGGGCCGGAATTAGTTCGAGCGAGGCACCAATGCCACGTTCAATAGCAGTGCGAAGCTCTGCGTAGGGCACCATTTTGCAACTACTCCAGCGGTTGCCGTCAAATGGCATGTACTCAATGAAACGGATCTGAATAGGGTGATCGCGGGCAAGTGCCACAAAATCAAGAATTTCATCATCATTGACCCCGCGCATTACAACAACGTTGAGCTTAACTCGGGGAAGGTTGAGTTTAACAGCAGTGTCAAGTGAGCGCAGAACAGCGGCAAGGCCCTGACCGGGACGGCGAGTGAGTAACTCAAACTTGGCAGGCACAAGCGTGTCGAGAGAAAGATTAAGTGCTGTGAGGCCGTGTTGGGCAAGAGCGGGAAGCTTACGATGCAGCGCCAACCCGTTCGATGTTATACAAATGTCGTCAAGACCTGGTAAGGAGTGGAGACCCTCCATTAGGTCGACAAGGTCACGGCGTAGTGTGGGCTCGCCGCCAGTGAGCCGGATCTTGGTTACGCCCTGCGACACGAACAGCCGCGCAAGCCGCAGTATCTCTGGCGTGCTTAGCAAATGGTCCGATGGTGATAGGTCGACGCCATCAGCGGGCATGCAATAAACGCCTAAATAGACAAGTGTGTGTGGGTTGCCATTAGTATACAAAAAGATAAATGAGATTATTAATTTTGTTTGTCTGTGAGTTTTTCTACAGAACGTAGCGGGCCTATCTACTTACAACGCAAGTTGCAGCGCTCGGTTAGCGAAATGCGGAGGTAATTGTGGGTGCGGTTATGAGTGTCAGTGAGAAAATGGGAAAAAGGTTTTGCTGCCTTAACAGCAGCACGACGCTGAGTAGACTTAAGAGCAGCAACGACGCTACTAGACATGTTGAGATACTTATGGAGGGCTATATACAAAAAATAAAAATGAGAAAGTGTGGGAGGGGGGAAAGAAGAGTGGCAAGAAGACACAAAATAAAAAGAGTTTTAAGATAAGAGAAAAATGTCACGGCTACTCGATTTTTATAGACGAGTCTAACCGGCGCGCACCCTGGGCTTCAAGAGCCTTGATTTGCTGCTCCTTCTGGTATTCAACGACGCGCTTCTCTTTAAAATATGCGACCTATGAGATTCAAAAAAAAAGAACAGTCAATTAGTATTGAATTCAGATTACATACCGAAAAGAAAAAAAAAATTTTTGTAATTCTTACCCAACTCTTGACGCAGTTCTTGTTAAACTCGGCATCCTCGCTTTTACACTTGGACAGAACGTTGGCTGGATCCTTGCGCGGGTCGAGAATGCTATGTTTATCGAGGCATGCAAAGTACTTGTCCTTAGATTCCCAGCAGACCTTGCGGGCAGACTTTTTGGTAAGATCGGGGGTGGGTTCGGGAGTAGATGAAGATAGAAAGCCCATTGTTGAGAGATGTGTGTTGCTGTGTTGAAGGAAAAAAGAAGGAAGGAAGGGAAAAAAAAAATGTTTTTTTAAAAGAAAAAAACCATCATTTTTTTTGTCTTTCGTGTGGTGATTACAACCCACGAGTAGATTTAAAACACCAAAATCTACGACAACAACAAAAATAAAAAGGAATTTAAAATAAAAATAAACTAAATTTGGTTGGAGAATTAATATTATGAATTTTACAAAAAGCACAAAAAATCATGCACGGCGCTTTTCCAAGGGACGAGGTGGACGATTCCGAGCTAATCTGACAGCAGCGAAGGGTGCCATGGGGAAAAAGAAACAACGAGGGATGGTAGTGCCATCGGAAACGGCCAGTGCCATTATTCGTGATCTAGAAAGCAGCTTTTCAACGGCGTCAAGCCTTGGATCTGCAAAGACGATTGTATTACAAGAACTTACAAATCATGAAATGATGATTTTTTTTTTAAAAAAAAAAAAAAAATTGATGACTAACAATGATATCTTTTTTTTTTTTGGTGATTTTAGGGAGAAATTGCGGAAAACAGATTTGCGGCGTTTGTTGACTGCGAGTTGGCGTCATCCGGGTTAGGTCTAATAGCGCCGGTTAGCAAGGAAAGGGTCAGAACAGACAGTTCAGCGCTGGCGAGGGTTCCGTGGGAACTATTTGAAGAATTGCCAGCCGAGGATGAAAACCACGGACCGCGTCTACAGCAGAAACACAAGCCGGCGGAGAAGGCGGAGAAAGCGCAAAGAAAAGAGGAGGAGGTAGTTGATAAAACCAACGCAGAGGTTGTTTGTAGTTCAAATGAGAAAAACGATACAGATGCCAGTGTCTCGGCCGAGGACTGGTTTACGTATCTTGGTCTAAACGAGTGAGCACGGCGTGCCCGGTAACAGAGACCCGGGATTAAGTCGGGTTTATTTCTTTTGTTTGATGACTATTGGAAGGGAGAACTTTGTTGTGTTTTTGTCATTTCTGAGTAACAAAGAACGAAAATATTACAAATGCGTTTATAAAAAACGTTAGACTGAACCCAACCCACCACACATGAAAAATGAAAAAAAAAAAAAAAAAAAAAAATTAAAAAAAAAAAATTTTCTTTTTAAAAAAAATATTATTATTAATTATAACGTCCGTTTTTTTTTTTTTGTTTTTTTTTGACAAACCCTTTCTCATCATCGTAATTCTTTCTTTTCCCCGAAATTTCCATTTAAATCCTTTTCTCTTCCCCCCCTCGTCCTACTTTTTTTTTTTTTTTTTTTCCTTCTTTTCTTTGGCATATTCATATATTACGCATTCTTTTTATTGTTTTTTTTTTTTAATACACATATTTCACCATGACTATTTCTGATATCTACGAGCCATCATCTTCTACCAGCGATTCTGATTCAATTTTTTCGCCCTCGGCCACTTCGCTATCATCTTCTATTGCATCCACGCCCCGACCACTCGATGACGACCCCACGGCTCTGTCAAGCAGCGCCCGACAGCGGCTGCTGGAGCGGTTACTAGCACAGATGGACCCCGCGGCAGTCAAGCAGGTCGAAGACGCCGCGCGCGCAGTGCGGCAGCAGCAATTCGACCACCCGCCGACAGTACGCTGCCTAGAGCGCGCACGGGTGTCCACGGAGCACGGCCAAGCCTTTCTTTACCGATACGTTTCTAGTGCAGATCCCGGCAAGGAGCATCTAGCGTGGGTATACCGCGGGGCACCGCTAGCGCAGTCGCTTGCGGCGCGGCTTGCGGGCGAGTCCGAGGATCAGCACAAGGTTCGAGGTTACTATTCCGGCACGCTACTGGATCCCGCGCAGTCTAGTAATCGCCATGCGCACGATGGTATTGACACATCAGATGGTGGTGCGGCTCTGGTGCGCATTCATTCAGAATGCTTTACGGGAGATATTATGGGATCGACTCGGTGCGACTGCGGCGAGCAGCTCAAAGAAGCCAAGCGAATAATTTCGCAGCGTGGTGGTGTGATTCTGTACCTGCGCCAGGAGGGCCGGGGGATTGGACTGGGCGAAAAGATGAAAGCTTACAATCTTCAGGACCTGGGAGTTGACACGGTGATGGCAAACCAGCTGCTTGGGCACGCTTCTGATGCCCGGACATTTGGTCTAGCGACCGCTATTTTGGCTGACCTTGGGCTGAGCGAGATTCGGCTGTTGACCAACAACCCGGACAAGATCGAGTCGGTTGAAGGTGCCAAGCGGGTGATCAAGGTGACAGAGCGGGTTGCCATGATTCCATTGGCATGGCAAAACAAGCCCGATGGAATCTACTCCAAGGAACTGGATCGGTATTTACATACCAAACGCACACGAATGGGACATTTACTAGACTAAAAAAAAAAAAAAGATGTACACTTATACATGAATCGACATTAAAAGATTGTGTTTTTTTTTTTTGTTTTTGTTTTTTTGGTTTTCTATATATAATTATACTTATGTCTATGAATGAATGATTTTTCACGATAGTAGAAAATTAGTTAAAAGGGACTCTCGGTCGAGTTATATGACACACGGAATTAATTAACCTGAAAAAAAAAATACAAAATTATATAATTATGATATTGTTGACTTTTTTTTTTGATAAAAGCAATCATAAAATAATTAAAAAAACAAAAAAAAATCTTTCTTCTTTTTTTTAATACATTCTAATGTTATTATTATTCAATTTCATTAATAATTATTAAATGATGTTTTTTTTTTCAGAGTCAGAATTTTTCTATTCATTAAAACCTGTCAAAAACAGAATTAACTTGTTCAATTGCTACATTGACAAAAAAAAAAAATAAAATAAAAATAATTTAATTATTATTTTTATGAAAAAGAAAAAAAAAAAATTTTTAATTTTCAATCATATTTTTGATAATAAACTTATTCTTTGTATATCTCAAAATGGTTTGATTTTTTTTTTTTTAATGTTTTACAAACAAAAAAAAAAAAAAGAAACTATATAGTGAAAATGAAATAATTAAAAAAAAAAAAAATTTTTTTTTTTTTTTCAAAAGTCCGAGTTTTTTTTTTTTTTTTTATGGTATTATTGTTGGAACTTTCTCAAACCCCCTCCTCCTCTCCATTTTAAAAAAAATAGAATAAAACACTTTAGACTTAGTACTTGTGTAAATTCTTTTTTTCACTCCGCTTTTTTTTTTTGTCAGCCGTACAAGTTATTATACCTATATACAAGATTGGTTTTTATTTTTTCATCTATTAAAACAATCATAATACAATTCATAATAATAATAATAATAAAAAATAGCATATATATATACACACACAAATATTGTTTTCATTTACCAGTGATGCTGACCCGCAAAGTAGTGCACTTTTTCATAGACCAAAAATGTAATACAGGTGCTGGGCACGACCCGAAGCAGATTGGCTCCAAGCCCCTTGTAGAGCGCCCGAACTCCACCTTCTGTACGCACCGTCAACGTGAGAATATCAAAAGCACGCTGCGTCGTATTTGGTAGCAGCTGCATCCGAGACCGGACCAGTTGGTAAGGGTAAAGCATAACTGTAGCAACTAGCTTTGAAACAGCTGAAATCGTGAGATACTCAAGCGTCGGAAGTTGTTTGGCGCTGCTGCTGCTGCTGCTACTACTACTGTTACCAATAGCAGAGTCTAAATCGTCACTATCACAAATCAGAGATGGAACTGGATGACGCGCTAGCCGCCGATACTTTATATCTTCGTAGATTGTAAATTGAAGACTGCCCTGCACTACCCCAAACAGGCCCGGCAAAAATCCACGCCAAAGCGCTCGCACCCCCTCGGTATGCAGGATGCGCATCAGGCCCTGGACCACGCGTCCATTATCAATAGTATTAACACCGTTACTGCCACCGTTGGCTGGTATACGTGCGGTTCCCAGTAGCCGCGTCTTTAATACCCATAGCGGGTTGGTTAGAAATGATGTTGTGATTCCTGCTGACAGCGCTGACACCAAATATAAATGCTGTTGATTTGCGTTATTTACGCGGTCGCCACTTTTACTGCTGTCGCCGCTGCTGCTGCTGCTGCTGGGCTCTGGGATCAGAGCCCGTTTGAACTCGTTGTACAGTCCAAAGTACAAGCCCCAGGATACTGTGTTGCCGACAAGGTTAATTGAAAGCCCGCGATACACATCACGGTATGACGAAAAAGTAGAAAAAATGCGTGCGATCCGGCCGTGAGTAGTTGTAACTACAACAGCCTCTATTACTGACGATGGCGAGGATGATGATGATGGTAATATGCTATTAGCTTTAATGTTCATGGCAGCGGCGGCTTTGAAATCATCAACTTGGAGCCGGACTTTAAGTAGATCAAGGGGATGCATGACCAGCGTTGTGACGGCACCCGCCGAAATGCCCGCAATAAAGTCGACGCTGACCATGTGGTGTGAGATTTGTTACTTGAGAAATCGGACAGAGAGAGAGAGAGAGAGAACCGAAAAAAAAGTATCGGATATTTTTATTCCTATATTCTTGAGTTCTGGAGTTCAAACAGTAAAGTTGAATACAAGCAGATTGATTTTACTATAAAAAATAAACAAATAAATAAATAAAAAAAAAGACCTGCTGCTGATGCTATTATCACTGCTCTATCACGAGTCTTTTTCCAAAAAAAAAAAAAAAAAAAAATTGAACAGATCGATGAGGTAGAATAGGCGTAGATACTAATATCACTAAATGGGTTTTCTAAAACCCGTTTTTTTTTTTTTGTTTTTTGTTTTTGTCAAAAATTTTTCAGTCATTTTTTTTTTTTTCATCATAGTATCAACAAGGATATTAAATAATTATTACAATGTTTATTGGGCAAGGAAGGGACTCAATCCACAAGCTTTCGAAATTAAAAGAAAAAAAAAGGGCTCAAAACAATAAATATATTTACAAGAAGAACATTACATTCATAAACAAGCAATAACACACACATACACACACACACAAAAATAAAAGTAGATATCCATTCTCTTTCTAATCATTCACCAACCTTCTTGAAAAATACTCAAAATAAAAACAGCATGGTAAAAAAAAAAAGATCACACATTATCTCATTTAAGGAGTAGGAAGAGGTGAGAGTAACTTGAACAGATTGGGTCTAGGCACGCTCTGAGTCCAGCCAAGGTAAACAATAAAGGGAATCCAGCCGTAGTGGACAGTAACGCGGCCCAATTCAATGAGCTTGGTGATTCTTTCCTATTTTTTCAAAAAAAAAGTGTTAGCCATAAAAAAGCAATTCTATAATAGAGCTTGGATATTTTTTTTCATAGCTATAAAAAAAAAATAATGATATCAATCATTACATACCTTGGTTTCGTCAGATAAAGTGTAGTCAGCCATCGTTTTTTTGCAGTTTTGTTTGATGTAGTTGGTGAATGTAAAGGCAAAAAGGTTTAAAATAGTTGGAGGCGCTCTTTTTTTTTTTATTTGTTGAAAAAAAAAAATCCCATTTTTTACGTTTATATTACTGTCGCGGGTCACAGACCCAGCTCATTGATTGAAATTTACACTCATTCTGAAAACTACCATACAAAATAAATAACCAAAATGTGTCCTTTCTCTCCCATTTAGTGTTTCACAAGTTTTTAAAAGATACTTAGAGTGTCGCAACTTCTTCGAGAATACTCTTAATATACTCGTTCGTGACGCTAGCTTTAACTTGGTCGCTGATATCCTTATGGTACTTGCGCAGAAGTGATCGAATTGTTCCCTTGGTCCACCACAGCGCCCAGCGCATATTCTCACGCTTATCGTCACCATCAACCTCCATATCGTCGTCGGTCTGAGCAGCTTCTTGTTCTGACACACGCTGCTCAAAACGCAAAACCACTTCCTGCAAAAACTTTTCTTTGGTCTCTTCTGTTTTAAACGCAATATGCGCAATGCGCTCAAGGCTTTCCCAACCTAAATTCGAGGTTACCAAATACTGCAGTTTGGATACCTCGAAAGTGGCTGCAACGTAAGCCTCAGGAGGAACAACACCCTCACGCACAAGATTAGCAACAACGAGAAGGCCCACAAATGGTTGATCTACCCAGTAATCCATTACACTTGAAATAGCCGCACTGTAATCGTTAGGGCACACTTCCAACAGTAACTCCTTACTGCGTGAAATAGAAACCTCGGCGTGCGAAATGGATCGGTTACCAAGATAGCAAATTGTACCAACAACAATATCAATCACACGCTTGATGGGATCGACGCCCTCTTCAGAGTCTTCCTCCAATGATCGCGCCTTCTCGCTGATTTCTTGGAGCAAACCGTCATATGAGTCCTTTTCCTTAGCCTCTCTGATTAAATTAATCAGTTTGTGAACCTCATTTTGGTACTCAGAGTCGCCCTCAAGATACTTGAATACCGGCTCTTCAGCACTGACCGGCAGAAGCACCTGAAGTTCCTCTGGCAATGTGTCCTTAATACGCTGAACATAACTCAATCTCACCTCCTTTGCAATAAGCTGTTTCATGAATACCTTACGCGGGTGTAGGTCAGGCAACTTAATGTCATCCTTCCACTCCTGCCACTTCCATGAAAAACTAAAGTTACTTAGATGGTGTGAAAACCAGTCAAGAAATCGGTACTGCAACTCAACATCCATTTCAGACATGTGTGAATACAGAAACCGAATCGCCCGGCCAAACACAGGGGCAATGGCTTGTGGTGTCATAATACATGCTTCAATCAAAATAGTGTGAAAGTAAGAGCCGTAGAAGTTACTGTTAGGGAGCTTGAACAAACCTTCTAGCACCGCCTCAAGTGCAACTTCTTCAACTTTCCAAGTAGAGTCGGTTGGATTTGAAGCGTGTAATTCTTGCAAGCGATCCATAGTAATACCGGGCTCAGTGAAGGTATGTTTGTCAAAAAATAAATCAAGAGTGATAATCTGACGGGCAACCTCCTTTCTGTTGAAATCAAGATGATTGATGATGTCAGTTGAAATATCTCTAAACACCAACGAGTCAATAGACCCAACTGCAGGAACTGTTTCAAACACATCAGCAAGGTAGATAGAAAAAAATAATCTAGGCGTTGCGTAATCCTTGCCAGTATAAGGCGCCAACTCAGCAATATTCTCAGGAATATTTACTGCTGGGAAAACGTGCTGGGTGGGAGTAGAGTCTTCTTTATTAGGATGATTAGAAACAAGAGCAGGAATGTCCAAGAAGTTAGGCAATGACCATGTTTCGACTAGGTTGTTGACAGCCGCGCGCAGTAATAACACAAAACTCTTGATTTCATAAGGCTTTTTGTCGCCAATCCAGGGAGCCAAAATGTTCAAGTTCTTGGAGTCAAAGACAACTGTAAATTGATTTGACTTAACAACAAGCTCCTTAATAGTATCCTTAACGGTGTCGCTAGTAGGCTCTGAAGGGCTGATGATCGAAATCAAGTAAGTAATGTTGAAAAGAACGGTTGTATAAAGTGCCTCGCCAAGTGCGTTTCTTTTTGTAGAATCAACATTCTGAAGATCTATAGCTCTGTCTAACAGCACATGAAGCAACTTGAAAATTCCGCTTCCCTGGTCTGAAACGATAGGATAAAGTAACGTGATAAAGCGACTGATCAGCTTTACCTTATCCCAATTACCTTGTTCGACGGACTCCTGAAGTCTGGCATGGAAGGATTCAAGAGTAACTTGACCAATTGAGCTGTCACCACTGTTAGCAACTTGAATAGCTCCAGAAAGTAAGGGAATCTTATGAGGTTGTTCATAAATGACGGCTTGAAATGTATCCAATGCTCCAACTCTGTCTTCCTTGGGCAATTTTTCCAACCTTTTACCAAGCCACGAAATGGACGACGCAAGGGGAAATTTTGACTAAACAGAAAATATTAGAAATTGAGAGAAAAAAAAAAAAAAAATAGAAAAAGAAAAAAGGTGGACACATACAGGTTCACCAAGTTCAACAATTAGGCGACGGATCTTCTGTAAATCGGATGGCTCGATGCGACGAGACTTGTAACCACCATCATAGCCGCCTCGATAATTTCCACCACTGCTGGTATTATTGTGAGAAAAAGAGCCTTTTTACTGTTAGTTATGATCCAAAGCGTAGAATCAATATGCCAATGCTTACCTCTTCTCTTCTTGCTGTAGCCCGGACCAGAATTGTAACCATTGTTATTATAACCAGAGTTGCCATATCCTGAGTTGTTATAACCTGAGCCACTGTTACTGTACCCAGAATCATTACCACCGTGGCCGGGGTTGTGTGTGTATCCTGAATTGCCGTTGTTGTACATTGTGTGACAGTACCTCAGGGATGATGTTGTTAAAGGTAAAAGACAAAGGAAGGAAAAAAAAAATATTTCAACTACTACTCAAGTTTGCCAGGTAGGGTAAACTTGAATCTTTGAAAAACCTTGCAAGTGTCTAAGTTCAAATGTTAATCTCTTCTATTAGTACATACTACAAAAGGTAATATCTTTTTATTCAAAAATCAATATTGAAGCATTATCATTCAAAATTTATCATCTTTTCCACCCATTAAAAAAGAAAAAAAAAATAAAAAAATAAAAACAAAAAAAAAAAAGTTGCGTTCGTTTACAGTTCGCTATCAATAGAAAACTGAACAAAGCCAAAAAAAAAAAAAAAAAAAAAAGTGTGGTGTTGCAACTTTTTTTTGTTTTTTTTTCCCAATACGTATGTACTTGGTTTTTGACTACCATAACTACGTTTTTGACTTGTTCGAAATTCTTGAAAAAGAAGAAAACTGTTGATGAATTTGTAGGACTAATTGTGTTTGGAAATCTTCACAATCTGTAAAATTATAGTTGTGATATAGAAAATATTCAAGATACACCTTTAATCAAAAGACGATATAACATTTAGATAACAATAAACCCTTTCTACAAGAACGCTTAAATTGTATTCTGGTTTATTTTCTTTTTTATTTTTCTTAGTTTGAATATCATCTGATTCAAGAATATCTTTATTTCAAGAATAGCTAATGAAAAATAGAAAATACAAATAATAGTAATAGTGGTGGTAACAGTTGTGGTACCAGAAAACTCTGTCTAATCAAAGGTCTTGGACTAAAAAAAAACAACAACAATTAAAGCAGCAGCAAATTCAGAAAAATTAGTTGATGAGTTATTTAAATTCTTCTTTTTTTCATTAGCGGTTCAAATTTAGGTGAAAGGCGTGGTGACTATGTTTTAATTGTTATGATTTTTGTTATTCTTTCCTGGCTGGTAATTGTTTGTTTACATTTGTACCTAATTGGGAGACCTCTTTTTTTTTTTTTAAAAAAAAAAAGTTAACGCTGCGGGTTCTGTAGTTGCGAGACAATAATTGTGCAGGGTATTATAATTAATGATTGACTTTACATAAAAGGGTCACAAACAAAACAAATAAACAAACAATGACAATAAAAATAATGATAACAATAACCGAAAACAACAAACAAACAAGAAAGCATAGATCTATTTAAATCAATTGGATTCACCTGGTTTATCGTTGGCCAATTATCTCTTGATCAAACTTTTTCATTACCCATCTTTACCTTCTAATCTTCATGTCAAGCCCTCTTTTAATCACAAGTCTCTCAATTCCGCTTGAGTACACGTATTTTTCGAAGCCACTTGCCAATCTTTCAGCGGGCTCTACTATCTATTATGAGACCAAGCCATCATCTACCCAATCTTATACATTTTGGAGAAGTCACGATGCCAGTAATACTCTTAGTACTACAGCTTACAATCAGTTTCAGAGTTCATTAAACTCTAGTTCTTACTTTACTGATAACCTTCCATCATTGTGGACAATATCCCGTGATGTCAACAGCCAAGGTGGAATAGAAGTTGCTATAGTTAAAGATAGCCTCATGGAAAAAACTATTACAATCAATCTGCGTGGATTGTCTAAATATGTTTTAGAGTTTCGAGCCCGCATTCTTCAGGCTTATTGTCGCCTCGAATGTCGAGATATCATGATCAAAGACTCATTAGTTTTTAAATACACCACTGATTCAAACACCCAAGGGGTTTCTTTGAATCCGTTGTTGTGCCAGTATCTTGAAGAAATTGCTGAACTTTACCAAGTTTCCATTTTTCTCACCAATTTTTCTTCGTCTTTTTACCAGACGCGGTCAGAAACAACCGATGTTAAACCATATCACTTATTGATTTATGGAGATCAAGACAGTACAAGATTTGCCGAATTTAAACTCAATGTATTCCTTGAGGGAATGACTGGAAACTATGTAGATTCGTTACAAATGAATCTTTCAAAACAACCGCTTGTGGCAGGTCCAAAACTGGCCAACTTCAAATATATCATGTTGCACACACACACTAAAATATTTACCCCAGACTGGATACCTAACTTTTCGGCATTACAGAAAATTCACAACAATAGCAGAGATTATGATCAAGTGTACATTACTGGTACAAAGTTTCAGGTGCTAATGGCAAAGTTTCTCTTAAAGCAGATAATGGACAGGACAGACATTCATATAACTGAGTGTGACGTTTCCTTTGCCAAGACTGACATGCTTAATCTGAGATATCAGGAAAAGCTACGCAATCTTATGATCTCTGAAGGTTCTTTTATAAAAATACCCCAGCTAGGCGCGGAAAATGGAATTACCTGTATTCAAAGCTCTAATGCTGGCACCTGCAAGCACACCACTTCGAAACTAATGGAACTGACCACCCAGTTTTATAATGCAACTTATTGTGTCTATTCAGATAAGGAAAGCAACAATGGCAGACAACTTTCATCAACAGTCGACATTTGTTTTCAAGACATTAATGAAATTGCAGCTACGAGCGGTGCAACTATTAACTATAAAAATACTACTTTTGATATTATCGGATTCAAGAGTGATACTAAACGAGCTGTTTCAATGATCAACAATTTGTCAATATGGAAGGTATTATTATTATTTTTTTTTTTTTTTAATCTCAATAATATAAATGTGATTACTAACATGCTGCTTAAATACAGAACACCAAGAAAGAAGTCAAATATCGAATTGAACTTTCAAACGATCATCGCGATTTTATTATGGGCAAGAAAAATGGCAAAATTATTCGTATAATGAATGCAGCCAGTGTCAGCATTAAATTACTTTCGTTTAATGAGCACAATTTCCACATTGACATATCCTCAGAAAACTCACTTTCTTCTACCACTGGTCTTAAACTACTTGAAGAGGAAATTGCCTCTGAATTGGCATTTTACATTCCAGAAGCATACCACAAAAAAGTAATTGGTGCTGGTGGCTCTAATATTCAGTTAATAATGCGCAAGTACAACGTTTTTATCAAGTTTTCTAGCGGCTTTGACTGTAACCCTAATGGTCTCACTAATATGCGATCCAATAATGTACTGATTCGGTGTCCAACAAAAAACGCAAAAGAGATTAAGCCTGCACAGAAGGAACTGCATAAAACCGTTTTTGATAAAAGCCAGGAACACGCAAATACTTTTATCAAGTTGATGAGGTCGCACATGCGTATCCTTCTTGCTCATAAAACCGATTTTCCCTTTGATATTGAAAATAAAACTAATACAATTGTGGTTCTTCCCGAAGCTGATCTGCTGGAAAAAACGACAAGTACAATAGAGATCAAAGGTGTTTTTGGGACTTCTGACACTGCTGCGCAGTTGGTCAAAGCCATGCTTCCAGAAGACTATGAATTCAAAATTGCTTCTTCTACACACTTTGAGGCGCTTGTTGATGAGAACAATATGGAATTTTACCAAAAAATTGTAGTTCCGTTTCGTGTCAAGTTAAACATTGAAGTACAAATCTTTCCTAATCCTCAATATTCCAAGGATGAGGCACCATATCATCAAGTTTTGCTAAGTTTTCTGCCTGAGCATTCTATTGGCCTTGATGAAGCCATTCAAATTCTTACTGCTTATATCCGTGATAAAAGTCTTAATATTATTGACAGGGGTAAATATCAAGTTGATCCTATTATCCAGGGAACCGCTGCCAATATGTTATCTTCCAGCAAACTTAAAAGCCATACCAGAGCTGACACAAATCATCCAAACTCGGTTGCCTTAGGCAAATCTAATAAACCTGTACTTATGTCTGGGTCCAATGCTAGCTTTGGTAGTCGCTCTCAAAAGCCGTTTATTACACATATTTCCACACCCAATGATGATACACAAAGAAAAACGAGCTTTAATGATCTTCCGATCAGCTCTCCCCACACCCCATCTCGAGTTGTGTCGGCCACTTACAGAGACCAGTCAGCTCATCCTTACATGAAATTCAATCCTAAAGCCCGTGTTTTTAGACCATCCCCACAAAACAATAGATTGAAATATCAACCTGACGAAGATATTGGAAATGACAAGCAAATGCAGGGTTTGAATTTGAATTCGGATATTATAAACATGACATCAGAACAGAATTACAAACTTTTACAACAGTCAAACGTTCCTCAAAAATATCTAACAACGGATCTTGACAACAACTATCAACCGTTTATTTTACCATCAAAGCTTCAATCACCGTTCAAGTTTTCATCTGGCTCTGAATCGCCGCATGCATTCTCTGCGTTCACGCCTTCATTTTCAATTTTCAATTCTAGCACTTTTGATTCTACCGGTTCCTTGCAGTTTCGTTCTATTGACAATGACAGAACTGCCACTGGCGATGACATTAATTTTTACTCTCCAAAAAGGGGTAAATTGCTGGACACCTGGTTAAACAACGCTTTCCAACCTCCGCATAGAAGTCAGATGGAGTGTTCTTCTACTGTTGGATATACCCACGACCAATTTCGTTGAGTTGCCTATATTTTAAAAACATATTAATATGAGATCTTTGATTTATTTATTTATTTATTTATAGAGATGACATATAGTCTTTTTTTTTTAATATCAATGAAAGCATCACTTTCCTCTATAAGTTATTACAACAACATTCCTATTTTTCTGTGCTCAATCAAACGTGGATATGTGTGTTGGGTATTATAAACAAAAAGATTAATGTTCGCACATGTAGTACAAACTGTAAGAAAAAAAAAAAATTCAGTGCTCCACTTTCTTCTCTTATTTCCCATTAATCAATAAACTACCGTGGCATACTACATATACCCATCGTTTTAAGTGGCCTTCATATATTCCTTCCCCCACACATATATATATTATCTATTTTCTCTATCACATACACTTTTTTTTAAAAAATGTCAACAAAACAATTTCTGTCTTTGGACGGTACGCATCCTTCCAACACACAAGGCTCCGCTGCGGCTTTTACCACTGCCCCTACCACTAGTTCATCGGCGCGACATGCGTACACTGACGAAGAAAAGGAGTTTATTCGTGGTTTATATCTTTCGCTACCAGTTGATAAACGATTTGAAGTAATCCAAGAAAAATTCAAGACAAAATATAACTACGAGATCAAGCGCGGAACTTATTACAAGATTGTACGAGATCTGAGCACGAAGCAGTCACACACAGCAGCCGTACCGCCTAAAAAGCCCCGAGCCAAGCCGCGTATGACCGATTCGTCCAAGTACCCGGAGTTTGAAAAGAGAATGCTTAATTGGCTGCGCCGGACCAAGTATCGTGACTGCATCGAAGTGCCAGTAATGATGGAAAAGGCACAAAAAATATTCCGAGAAAACATATTGCCGACGCTGGATCCCGGAACCATCGTGCCTGCTTTTGGGAAAGGATGGTGTATTGGGTTTTTGACGCGTCATGGGTTTAATTACAGAACGCGTCGCCTGAGAGTATGGTATTGTGGGAGAAAAGTCTTCGGGGTATCAAAGTACCGTTAATTAATCAAAAAAAAAAAAAAAAAAAAAAAAACTGTAATTCTACCCAACAAGTCTATTTATTGGAGCCTGCAAATTTTTATTATAATGGCATGTTGCACTATTATATGCTGTTTTGCAAGTACTACTTGAGAACGGGTCTTTCATACAAATAATTTAAGTACAGCCAAAAAGACTACCGATGTCTAACATAACAATGATCACAAATATCTTCAGTGCCTCGGGGTTTTGGAACTGATAATTTTAGCAAAAATAACTTCTAACATAAATAGAAAAAAAAACTTTTTTTTAAACAAAATAAATAAATTAACTACATGAAAATAAAAAAGAAACCAGATCATTAAAAACTTTTACAAGATTACATTGTTGAGGGAGCCATTTAGACACGGAGAGAGTTCTCAAAAATGCGCTGCTTCTTGGCAATTTTAGCGCTAGACTTAGCACCAAGAATACCACCACCCCACTTTCTGCGGGCCTCGTCGTACTTCTCAGCGTAGTTGGCCTCAATAGTAGAAACAAGGTTAGAAAGAGCGGCCTTATCAGCAGCCTTAACATCAGTCAAAGCAACAACGGCAGCAGTCTTTTGATGAACAAGAGTTCCGAGACGAGCCTTACCCTTGATAATGGCATAAGGGATTCCCATCTTTCTGCAAAGAGCAGGGATGAAAACAACCAACTCAATGGGGTCAACATCGTTAGCAATAAGAACAAGCTGAGGCTTCTTGTTCTCGATCAGGGAAACAACGTGGTTAAGACCATACTTAACAACGTAAGGCTTCTCGGAAACATCCTCCTTCTTCTTGCCCTCAGCAATGGCAGCAGCCTCCTTAGTGAGACGCTCCTTCTTCTCAGCAGAAGTCTCGGGACGGTAGCTGTTCAAAAGCTTGAAAGCCTGAGCAGCAGTGTTCTTGTCCAAGACAGTCTGAAACTGAGTGAGAGAAGGAGGCACCTTGAGACGAAGGTTAAGAACCTTCTTCTGTCTTTGCAGACGGACGTAACCGGGCCACTTGACAAAGCGAGAAAGGTTTCTCTTGGGCTGGACAGCCTGACCAATACCAAAATTACGAGGTCTCTTCTCGATCAAGGGGTTCTTGGGAGCAGACTTAGAAGAAGTCTTAGAAAAGGGAGCAGGGGCGACCTTCTTAGTTTTAGAAGCGGGCTGTGTCATTGAGGAAACGAGTCAGTATTTTTTCATATAAAATAAACATGACTTCGTAATCACTCTACAGTCTCCAAGATATGAGACTCAGCGAAAGTTTTCACAAGTATTTCTTGATACCAGTGAGTAATCTAGTAGTGATTCAAAATTACCACTAGTAACAAGCAATTCAAGTGATGATAGCAAGAACTAAAATCTAGCTATAAACTCAAGAAATCTGCAAAACAGAAATCTGTGCTCCAAAAAAGCACCACGTACAAAGACGTTTTTTTTTTTACTGATACATCACACTTGTAGGTGTAAATGATTACTCCATCATCATAGGGAGGAGGCCTAAACTTACCATTTTGATATTAGACAATAATGTTCTTGAGGTAAGTCAAATAGTACTTGCTTAGCAAAGAAGTGGGAAGAAAATTTTTTTAGAAAAAAAATACATTTATTTGAAACGTAGTTGATGGCTTATTTTTTTTTTTTCAGAATTCTTGAATATTGTGACTGCTGTATATTTTAAACTTACCTTCCTAATATGGAAAGTATTGGTTCATTCAACTATGCTTAACAAAACACTATTATAACCCTATCCCTGATATATGCTTTTTTTGCTGGTGCCAACCCCAATGAAAAAAAAAAGGAAAAAAAAGAGAAAAAGAATTTTTTTTCTGGTTTTGTTTGGTTCTTTACATCGACACCTCTCGACCAGTACTCGACGTCTATACACATTACCGCCCAGTAAGTCAACATGTCGATAGTGCTTTTCTGTTGAATTTCGACATTAACGAAACACTTTTTTTTTATTGTACTTTAATACTAATTTTCATTCAGAAATGTCCAAGTCTAAGAACCACACCAACCACAACCAGATCAAGAAGGCTCACCGCAACGGTATCAAGAAGCCCAAGACCTTCAAGTACCCTTCTCTTAAGGGCGTCGACCCCAAGTTTAGAAGAAACCACAAGTACGCTCTTCACGGTACCGCTAAGGCCCTTGCTGCTAAGCGTGCTGAGGCCAAGGCCTAAGTGTGACGAAACCAAACTTGTTTTATTTTCTGGGTCGGATTTTGTGAAGGAAACTAAAAAGATTGATACATGATTAACTATTTACATATTATGAATCGACTATTTTATTTCTGTTATTTTTATTGTTAGTTATTGCAGTTGCAGGGTATTGTTTGAAATTTAAAGCAGGAGGTTAATGGAAAAGGATGAAACTACGGCTTGTAAATAATTTGACGTTGGAATTATGGGTTTGAATCTGTTAATACCAATCTTTTAACAAGATGACTTCTTCGCTATGGCTTAACTGCTATATGCATGAAATACTTGATTCAACTAATATTATAGCTGGAAATGATTTTCCAACAAGTAGACTAAATTTAAGCTACCATCAGACTACAGGCTTTGTATATAGCACATGTTGACTACTGAAAATACTGGGTTTTTTTTAAAGCCAATGTGTTGCAAATGTAACATGCGTTGTTACTTGAGGAGATGTCTAAGATTTATTATGTTCAACAAAACTAAGCAATGTATCTTACGTGAAAGACACTTAGGTATTTAACTTTTGGCTATTGATGAATCACTATAGACTTGAAGGAAAATACAGTCAATCTGCAAATTAAGCACGTTAGAAATTATTATTTTTTCTTTTTTTTTTGCAAGTCTTTTTGCTATTTTGTTACGGACTAGTTGAACATTGGAATAATGAACTAATGCTTTATATGTAAATCAAGAAATCTCATTAAAAAAATTCACTCTACGTGAAAAATTAATTAATCGATAAATTTTTTAATGATAACCACACTCATCATATGATTGAGTTTCTTCGACATCTTTAACAAAATTTTATAATATTAAAAGCAAAACTTTTCGGCTCTATATACAGTCTAGATGTCAAGCAAACAAAGTCGCATCGATTTAAAACAAGTTATGACAGTTAATACATAAAGCTTAATTCCTCATAGTTTTGTCACATTTATCTATTATATTTTGTAGTACATCACTCTTTCATGATGGTTTAACAATAGATGACTTTGACCATAGTTCATAACTACCATGATCCACTAGCTTTAAGAGTAAATCAATCACATAATCCTGACGGCCTGAAGACATGTCACGCACCATAAAGACAAGTATTTGTTCTAACAATACCTACAATTTATTGACAAGTTATCAAATTCAAAACAATATGTAAGCGATGGCTTTAGTTCTTTCTTTTTTTTTTTTTTTTTTTTGTTAAATTGGATGTATCAGATGTTAGTTGGGAACGATACTGGAAGTTGAAAACCAACTATACAAAGTCATTATGGGGCAGAGATAGACCAATGAAAATCAATATAATGATCTAAAAGATCTAATCTTTGACACTCAAAACGCCACGATCACAGAACAGTTGAAATTTGCCGTCATCAACAAAACTTCATTAACAAGTCTTTAAATTTTTAAAGCCTTCATTATTAAACTGTTTAGAATAATAAATATACAATCATGTTGTTGGTATTTGAGGAGTTGTTTATCTTGGTGAAATATTATCACTTGTGCTAAGGCTATCACATGATTTTGACTAAGCACAAAGCTTGTTGTCACAGCACTAGTTAACATGAAGATCCGAAAACGTAGCAGCTTTTTTTCTCTTTTTTTTTTTTTTTTTTTCCTTTCACCCACTTTCCTTACCAATTCTATATAATCACAAAGGCGCCAATTGAAACTTTAGTCTTTTGATACGGTTTATAGACATATCAAAAATCCACTCAAAAACATTTAACAATAATGGCATCTGCTGTTCCTTACGACCCAGAGGGGTTTGGTGCTGAGACCAATCCTTTTGCTCAAGATGACAACCATGTTGAGTCAGCTTCAACTGTTGCGCCAGCACCTGAAGTAAAATCTACAGCAAACCAAGAAGATGAAACTATAGCATCTACTGTTTCTGCTCCAATTTCTTCAAGTATCTCTGAAGCTCCGGCAACTTCACAGCCTACTTTACCTTCCAAGCCTGTAAAGAAGTATAAACTAGTTCTTAAGGTAACAGGTCTGGAACGTCAAGGAAAAAAAGATCCTATTCTTCGGTTTGACGCTTACACCACTCTCCCTCGGTTCCGAACCACCACTTTCAAAGATATTCGACGTACGCATCATGAGCTTATGAAGTTTGGCTCGCACTTAAACAATGCCAATCCAGAGTGTTTCGTGCCGCCGGTTCCTCCCTCTGTTACTTCAGCTGGCGCAGGCACTGAGGAAGACGAAATCAAGGTCAAGAGAAAGATTCAGCTTTGGTTTGATAGAGTTTCTGGGAACCCAATTCTTGCAAGGGATGAAGAATTTGTTAACTTCATTGAGTCCGACTTTGGTTATGTGCCTCTTAACAAGAGAAAACCACCAGCGACAGGTATGACACGTAAGGCACTGAAGCAATTACAGCCACCTCATGACGAGGTAACTGAACTGGCTGAATTTAGACCTATCATAAAACAACTTTACCTCACATCACAAGATACAAATGCAAAATTGGAAAAGGTCTCGAAATCGCGCAGGGCTCTTGGCCTGGCACTCAATGACTTCGGTGGAAAGATTGCCCAGTATACTACCGTTGACAATGAGAATCTTGGAATGACTCACATGTGGCGCAAATTGTCAAAGGTTTTCACAGCTATTGGAGATCTAGAGGCAATCAAAGCAACTTCTGAAGCAGTAAGTCTGGGTGATGGTTTGAGCTTGGTTGCTCAGGATACATATGTTGCAAAGGAAGCAATGACAAACAGACATTTGTTAATGAGAGAGCTGGTAAAGGCGCAGACTAACACCAAGTCAAAGCATCAGACCGCTGTCAAGCTTAAAGGCTCTACTAATATCAATCCTGCGAAGGTTGATGAAGCTATTGCTATTTTGGAGGAAGCTACTAACGCTGAGGAACAACTCACTAATAAAGTGCGACGTGTGACAGAAAACATGCTGATTGAAAAGCCCATTCTTGAGGAGAGATTAGAGGGGGACATCAGAAGTTACATTTCTGAATATGTCGTTCGGATAATTGATTCTGAGAGACGCGCATTGAGTGCGTGGGAGTCTGTTCGTGCTGATGTTCGTGCTGCTGACGCTAATGGCGGTCTTAGTAGACTGGGTCGTGAAAGCTACCCCTCACGCCGTGGTGTCCCAATAGCTCAGTCGCAAACCGTAAAGGGTGACAGCTGGAGTGGAGATCGCACTTTAAGAGCCCAAGACTTCAGCGACTCAACTTCTGCTTTTGCTGATGATGGCACGAAAAAAGATAACGAAGAGAGCGGTGAAAATGAGCTAGAGACGAATGAGGAGGCAACCCTTGTAGACGCGCGTAATGCCGCCAGCTTGCTCGCTGGTTCCACCTTTTAATGAGTTCAATTTGTAGTTTTAGTATGTGATTCAATTTATTTTTTTTTCTCAGAAAAAAAATATCACACAGTTATTTGGTAATCATTTTAATAGTTGTTGTTGTTGTTGTAATTATTGTATGGAGAAAGTTGTATTGTGGACTAATAGTCTATATATGTATATTATGTGTTTTGAAGTCCTCCACCCATCTGGTCCAGAACATACTATGTATATACAAAGTTCCATTTCTTACCTCCATTTTTCTTCACAGAGACCACCACTACTTTTTCTGTCTACTTCAACTTACATCAACTGGCTTGACTTGATTTCTAATCCAACCAGATCATTTCACTTTGAACAGAATCTAGATACTCACGACAGAAATTAATGGGCTTGTTCGAAGTACTTCAGCGAGTAGCCATCAAATTTGGACTGTTGTCCAAGATGGTACGGATATTGCCAGGCCTTTCGCTGGTATTATCACTAGCTGGCATTGCGCTTCTAGCAATGTTGCCAATGGAAGGTCAATACCGGAATACATATATTTCAGAAAACGCACTGCTTCCGGCGCAGGCCAGCACTTACTTCAGAGAGTCTGAGTGGAACATTGTCAGAGGTTACCGTCATGAAGTGCATATGTTGGAAAGTGCAAATAGCTCAACACGCACCGCGACCATACAAGAATGGTTTGAGAATATTGGCTTGAAAACGTCAGTTCACGACTGGGAGTTAAATTATGGCTCTGACAAGAGGTCGGGATCAAATGTGTATGGCATTTTGCATGCACCCAGAGGAGAGAATACGGAAGCCATGGTGCTTGTTGCCCCCTGGTTGAATCAAGATGGTGAATACAACGATGGCGGTGTTTCACTGGTTGTGGCACTGGCCAGATATCTCAGCAAGTGGTCTGTGTGGTCCAAAAACGTTATTTTTGTTGTCACCTCAGACTCGCACTTGGCGATGAGATCCTGGGTGTCCGCATACCACTCTTCGTTGGGAAATACTGCTGGAGCGATCGAGGCCGCAATTGTTCTTGACTATCCCAGTAAGTCTGATCAGTTTGAGAGCCTAGAGGTAATTTATGAGGGCCTCAATGGCCAGCTTCCAAATCTGGATTTGGTTAATACTGCCATGCAAATTGCGCGTCTTGAGTCGATTCCGGTGGTAATCCAGGGCTTGGACAAACTAGGCTACCAGTTTTATACTGAAAGAGCTCTAGCTTTTTTCAGAGGCATTTTATCTCAATTATCAGCGGGTATTAGACCCGGCCCAGGCTCTGACACCTTCAGTGGCTACAGAATTAACGCGATCACTATCAGAGCCAAAGGTACTGAAGGCTGGGCTGACATCACTACTTTTGGTCGGGTCGCCGAGTCTACTTTGCGCTCAATCAATAATCTGTTGGAACATTTTCATCAGTCGTTTTTTTTCTACTTTTTGATATCTCCGAGAAATTTCATTTCTATTGGTACTTACTTACCTGCTGTCTTACTCGTTTCTATTTCGTACCCACTTATGGCTTTTTACAATATTGCAACTAAGTTTATGGCTGCTGAGCAGAACGTTTCGATTTTAGATCGCAATACGATTTTTTTACCTTTTATTTTGCTTTCGAGTATCTACCTCATTTGTTTCATCTTTGGGTTTTCAACGCTATATATCTTGCCATCCAAGGCAGTAGTAGTTACTATCTTGGCGCTCTCTATTGCCCAGGCTATATACACTGTCAAGGTCTTAATTAGTGTTTTCAAATCAAAGACTGGAACTGCAGTTAAAACTGCGATTCAGCTTCCCAACAGCGCACTGTCCTTTGCTCATGCATATGCAATGGTTGTGCATGGTCTCATCCTGACAACACTAGGAATGCTTAACTTCTCGCTTGGATTTTTTCTTGGTGTAGTGACTCTGCCTTTGTCCTGGCTTCGGCCATTGAGTTATAATGCTACGCCTACACAGTGCAAGCGTCATTATGTGGTGTCAGCAATGCTATTATTTCTTAGTACACCCTGGCTGTGGCTCAAAATCATATCTTATCTGTCTAGTCATGATGACCTGTCGATTACTGCAAGCAAGCATAGCTTGTATTTTATTGTAGACAACTTACTGTGGAGTTGGAGAGGCCTCGATGTTTGGACATGGGGCATCATCTCAGGAGTATGGCTTCCTCTGTGGTTAGTCGGTGTTAGTATCGTGGTTTTTGGTCAGGGAACCAGTCTTGAATTAAATGAAAAAATTAAGGCACAATGACCTGTTAAGGTTTATATGAATATATCAAATATAGTATACATAATATGTTGGCAGGTAAAGCAATAAATCTATTTGTTTGATATGTTTAACCAACCAGATCATGAATGAAATGTAAAGAAATAGTAATAACACTTGAGACATAAAACTTAACATTTCATAACGTGTCCTTTTTGGTATTAAAGAAAAGTGGGACATTTTCACAATGAATTTACAGTCCTTTTTTTTTGGTTTTTTTTTCTTCTTCATCTTCTTACCCTTTAACAAAACTAAAACCCATAATAATCATTCATTGATTAGACACCCTTATAAAACAATACTAGAATCATGGCTGGCGATAAATACACGGTTATTTTACCTACGTACAATGAGCGCAAGGTAAGTTTACACTATTTTTTTTCACGATGCCCAATGGATTATCTATCAAAAACGAAAAGTTCTAACTATTTTTTTTTTTTTGGCAAATTGGTTAGAACCTCCCCATTATTACTTGGTTGCTTGCAAAAACCTTTGAAGAAAACAAGCTTGACTGGGAATTGATTATTGTCGACGACGGCTCGCCTGATGGTACCCAAGAAATTGCACACCAGTTGATCAAGGTCTACGGCTCAAAGCGAATTTTACTGAAGCCCCGCGCTGGTAAGCTGGGTCTAGGTACTGCTTATGTTCACGGACTGCAATTCGCGACTGGCAACTTTGTGATTATTATGGATGCCGACTTTTCGCATCATCCGGAAGCTATTCCTCAGTTCATTGCGCTGCAGAAGAAGCATGACTACGATATTGTTACCGGCACCCGCTACGCGGGCGACGGCGGCGTGTATGGCTGGGACCTTAAACGTAAACTCGTGTCTCGTGGTGCCAACTTTCTGGCTACATTGTTGCTGAGACCTAATGTGTCTGACTTGACTGGTTCGTTCCGTTTGTACAAGAAGCCTGCGCTGGAGAATATTATTGCTAGCACCAAGAGTAAGGGCTATGTTTTCCAGATGGAGATGATGGTCCGTGCCAGATCTTTTGGTTACACTATTGGCGAGGTTCCCATTTCTTTCGTGGATCGTCTCTACGGTGAGAGTAAGCTTGGTGGTGACGAGATTGTCGGTTACCTTAAGGGAGTTTGGTCCCTTTTCACCAGCGTCTAAATTAAAACATTGTCCGAAACTGATTAATCTGTTATTTTTCTTTCCCCTCCTTTTCTTATTTTAAACATTTTTTCTTTATGTTTGGTTGTTATTTTGTTTATCGATTTTTTCGAGTTTGTGTCTTGATCCGGCTCTGTGTGCTCTCGGTCCTTTTTTTTTTTTTTTTTTTCTTGACAATGTCTTGTTCGCTAGGAAGAAGTTAATTGTATCCCTTTGGATACACAATCCCCTCCCCTTCCCAGCTTGAACCATTTCTCAAAAAAAAAAAGCAGGATCTTTCACGGCTAGCTATGCTTATACATATATATATTAATTTTCAATTGACCATTTCGAATCTTTATATCTGTTGACTTATGCTGAATTGGATCTGATTTATTTTTTGGTGTTGTTGGTTTTTTTCTTAGATGTAGCATCAAACTTGTGTTACAACATCGTTAAGTGTCATACCAGGAAAATTTACGTATAGATCTTGATCTAGAAAAAATATTATCAAAAGAGTTGAATGCATATATTAATGAGATAAAAAAAAAAAAAGACACATCATAAAAACATCATGACCAACAATGGAAAGAAAAAAAAATGCAAAAGAAAAAAAAAATAAAATAAAAAGCCTACCGCAAAAAAACATCAGAATGACTCGACAGACTGCGACACTCAGATCCTTGTTTAATCCCAAGGCGCCGGGGAACAAGACATCTTTTTTTTTTCAGGCCGGTCTCGGCCAGCGCCGATGTCACGACTGCTGAAGGGTAGATTTCACCGTGCAGCCGTTTCTTTGTAGAGCTACTGTTTCCAGACAACAAGAGGTTTAGGGAACTATCATCACAGTTATTATCATGGCTCGACGAAAACGGTATTAAACCATTTGACTGCGACGCGGAAGAAAAAGCAACTTGGGGAGGTGAGGCTTGTCGGTCCTGAGATTGAGTGTAGGGCTGCGATTGTGACTGTGATTGCGACTGAGAGTGATCTGTGACCAACTCTGGAACAACGTCCTTTTGATTTAGATTTTCGGCCTGTAAACAAATCAGTTTGCGGCGGCGCCATTCATCTCGCATCTCGGCGCGCGACCTAGGAATACGAGACATATTGGTACCCCTGCTACTTTTATCTCTAATAACCCTAGAGATTAATGAACGTGGGGGCGCTTCCTGCCCAGTTATAGAAGAAAAGCCTATATCCGAGTCTTTCAGTAGCATTGAAAATGAAATACCTTCTGTTTCCATGTTCTTATTCATTATACATAATGCCAAGTTTATTGCGTCGTCATAATCGTAATTTTTCAAATAAAAAGACATTCTTTCATTTAAGCTCCCCGTTATTTCTGAATATTGGCTTCGGGGCAAGTCGTCAATAATAGAAGTTTTATCGTTATTGTTTTCAGTGTCTAGACATGATGATGAAGACGAATTTTCTCTACTTTCAAGTGTTTCCTTACCAGGGGGCAGAGTTTTTCCAAATAACCCTTCCTGATAAACCTCGCCCTCATCCTCTGTATCACTGCCATTTGGCTGATAGTCATCATCATCAGTATCAGTGTCGTTTGCGTCAAAGCTTATTTTGATTTCAGAAACATTGTTATCCTTCAGGTTAGGACAGCCAACTTGGTGCATTACATCTTCATTTTTAGGCACAGCTACATCTGAAATCATATTGTTTTTGTAAAGCCTATCATTAAGCAGTTCACCCTTAAACTGAACCCAGCGAATCGGTTTCCGTTTTTTTGTATGCGTAGTACATAGAATACTTTTAAGAGATAGAGGCACCCGCGTCGCCGGACATCTTTTTTGTGCTACTGAAGATTCTTGTTTGTAATTTTCGTGATTATGCTTATATTCGTGGTCTGAATCGTGGTCATGATACTCGTTTACTCTGTTGTCATAGGGCAATTCATCAATAATAATTGTATTAAGTTTAGTGACAGGCAATGGCCGGTCCTCAGTAGAGTTCACAGACTCGAGAGTCAGTAGCAGCGACGATGATATCGACTCCGCTAATGGCAGTTTAGGTGGTGGCCTTGCTTGAGTTTGTTCCGGTGGGATGGGCAAGGATTTGGTTGAATGTAGAGGTTGCGACGAGGGCGGTGTCGACGGCTGACCAGCTGTGGTATCTTGCAAAAGGTCTATACTTGCGGCGGTAGACATTGAAGGTATACGCGTATTTTTATATGAGTAGAATGCAAAAGTCTGTAGTTTTAATTCGTAAGCGATCTCTCAAGACCCTGGTGGTGGTTTCGTTGTGAGTAGTAAACGTTAATAAATAATAATAGTTGAAAAAAAAAATGAAAGGAGAATAAAAGAGCTGGGAGAGACGGTCGTTGTAAATCAGTGGCGTCAAACGTGCAATTCAAATTTTTTGGAATTACCAAAAGCAAGAAAGTAATCTCAGGTTATTGAAAAAAGTTGACGTGATTATCGCGTAGTTTATATGAAATCTGGAGGTTAAAAAAAAAGTCAAATCAAGATGAAGAGAGAATAGGAGTGAAGAAGGGAAAGAAATTTTTAAGACCTGTCATGGTTTAATGTGAGGTTTATGTTGGACTTTTTGATTTTATTTTATACGCCAGGGCAAGGAAAAGAAAATAAAAACGCGTTAAACATTCATTAGCTTAACAAAAAAAAAGAAATGAAGTATTACATAATAAAACTGTCACTATAAAAACTTTTTTTTTTTTTTAATAAAACCAGGTTTTTCTTAAAACAGAAAAATCTTACGCGTGGCCAACCCAGACCATACTTGAAAAAAAAACAGTTGACTGAGTCAGCAAATTAATTTATCATAGTAACAACATTTACATAAAGACTAGATACTTTGATTGTTTTAACGTTATTTTTTTTCTTTTTCGTATGGGTAACAATATTCAAATTAAAAAAAAAAAAAAAAAAAAACAGACTTTGAACTGGCTGAGATCAAACCGTTATTATCTGCAATCAGATCCATAAAACGGCTGACAGTAAATATACTATATCATTCTGTTTGTACCTGAATTTCAAATATTTCATCAAGTAATATATGTGATTAGCAATATAGTTTTAATATACGTATATATAGGACAATAATCATATTTTCTATAGATCCGTATATTTCATTTTCAGACATGCGTGACAATAACTAAATCCAGCGACTACAATATCAAGTATGACAAGTCACAAGTCAACCTTCTTCTCTTTCTTTATGTTTTCGTTATAAACATTTGCAAGACATTAACTAACAGTGGTTAAACTTGTGGTTTTGTTGTGTGAATCAAGCTCTCATAAATTAAAATCAACATATAGGATTGTTGTTTTTTAATAGTAATCTTAGTGACTTGAATACATTTAGACCAGTAACAAGTTGGAATAATAATTTACATTGGAATTAATAAGTTTATTTATATTTTTTAAAAATCTAAATATACATATTTATATTCATATCTACATATGACTGTTTCTCAGGTCTTGATCTGTGCGAAGCACGGCCCCAAGCACGACCTGAACTCCCTGGCTGCAGTGCTCCTTTGTCGCCGACTCCGCTGGGTTGTGAGAAATTCCATCCTTGCAAGGCACAAACAACATAGCAGTAGGGCAGCGCAGACTTGTATAGCACGAGTCATGACCAGCACCACTCTGCAATACGTAGTATGGCAAGCCATTTTCGGTAGAAGCGGCTTTGAGATGGTCCTTTAGGCGAACATCAAAGTCGAGCTGCTCGGAGTTCCAAATCTGCTTATAGGAAAAATCGATTTTACGAGAAGCCGCAATGGCTTTCAACTTGCCGAATAAAGCATCTTGCATTTCATCAAGAGAAGACTCCTTAGAATGGCGCAGATCAATAGAAAACTTGATGTTGCCGGGGATTGTGTTAGTAGACTGTGGCAACGAGTTGATGATGCCAACCGTACCTAAACCTTTTGATGCCACTGCAGTCTCTTCTATTTCAACAATCATTTTGGAAACGGCCACAAGCGTGTCACGACGGCGATTCATGGGGGTCGTGCCGGTGTGGGCCTCGGCTCCCGTTGCTGTGGCCTCGTACCAGCGCATACCCTGCACACCGTCAACAATGCCAATATCAAACCCTTCGGCCTCAAGAATAGGACCCTGTTCAATGTGCAGCTCAAAATGAGCACTAAGTGCGTTTTCTCTATAGTCAGCGGCCGTAGCACCCTTAAAACCTATACGCTCAAGTTCGGCCAAAAAAGTTGTACCAGGACTGTTGACGTCTTCGAGAGCATAGCAGTCTTGCAATGAAATAGATTGGGCCCAGACTCCCGATCCAAGCATGGCCTTGGGAAAGCGGGCCCCTTCCTCGTTAGTCCACAGCACAACAGCAATAGGCGCATAGGTCACGTAGTTGGCGTCATGGAGGGCACGAATAATTTCAAGACCACATTGTACGCCGAGAATGCCATCATAGCGACCTCCACGTGGCTGTGTGTCAAGGTGTGAGCCGATACCGATGGGCGGAATGTCATTATTTTCGCCGGCTCTGATCATGAAGACATTGCCGACTTGATCTATTTTGACAGTAAGACCTAGAGCTTCGCCCTGTTGGATAAACCACTGGCGCACGCGGAGGTCGTCGTCGTTGAGAGCCAGGCGGTTCATGCCACCGTCGGAAGTAGCTCCCCACTGACAAGACTCGTGGAGAGTGTTCCAGAAACGGTCGACATTGGCAAATATTGTCGCACCACCAGTGAGTGAGATAGTATTGGGAGCGGCTGTCGTAGTGGTTGCGGTTGTAGAAGAGGATGTCATAGTGGCTTGGTTGTAAAAATATATATATTTTTTAGATTTTTATTGATTTTAATTGAGGAACAAAGCTTAGATATATATATAAGTAATATATAATGACAGTAATATATAGATTTACGAGATATAAAAAGTGAAAAAAAAAAAAGGCTACAGAATATTAGTGATAGGTCCAATCTCAGATGGGGGTATGTGGGGGCAAAAAAAAAAAAAAAAAGAGGGCGGATATGAGAACAGACAGTGGCCTGTGGGTTTTGTTTGATTTGTGCGCGGCGGATAAGATAATGGTATCGGCCATGAAAGATATGTAGACTTAATAATTGATTTATCGATAAGGGAAAAAAAAAAAAAAAACATGAAAGCAATAAATTCCGAATCCCGAAAAAAAATAATAATAAAAAAAATCAAAATTATGAATCACAGTTAACAGATTCTTAGAGAGATTAATTATATCAATGGATAGATAGTTGGTTAATAATATGGCAATGAAAATAGTTGTGCATTAAAAACAACCTACACTGTCTTTTATTATGATTATTCTTATAGCGAATCAATTCAAGAGGTTTGAATTCTACATATTGTTTAATACTTGTTGTGATTCAACTTAAACCAGTATTTTGTTTTTTTTTGCAAATCAATAACTCCCTTTAGAATTTTTGCCATCCCAGGCATGTTTAAGAGAGAAAGTGATGATTTTTTGATTCTTATTTGAACAAAAAAAAAATTAGAACTCTTCATGAAAAGAATCAAGACGAACTAGACTTTGTTAAGCAAAAAAAAAAAAAAAAATTTAAGCTAGACTTCTCTCTTTCTCTCTAAACGGTAGTTTACCGCCGAGGGGGTTAAGAAAAAGTCGGCAAGAGTTTTGTTTGTTGATGGGTTGTTTCTGTTTTTGTTAAGGCAGTATCCCCTCCAGGGTCTAGGGTTTCGCGTGGTGTTGAAGATAGTGGTAGCATTGTTTTTGTTAACAAATGTTTGTTACCGTATACTCGTAGCTATTAACTACCTTATAATGATGTCAACATACAAAACAATTGAAGTCTTTTTTTTTTACGTCTATTAATTATGATAATATTAACCGCTGATCTATAAAAAAAAAAAAATAAAAAAAATCCAATTCTTTTTTTTTTTTTTCGTCCATTAGAATGTTGAACTTTTTCTAATCCCATAATTTTTTTTTCTTTTTTTAATATTTCAGATTTAACGGTTCATTTTTGTCATTACTACCGCTGTTTGCTACCGACTTGAGCTTATGCAATATCGCTGACAATTTCTTCACTGCTTTTTTTTCTTTTTTTTTTTTTTTTTTGTCCTAAACCAAATAGAAGCTGTATTATAATCATCATCATTTTATTGAACTGCCCTTCATAAACACAAAAGTTATCATAACATCATTTTTTTTAAAACTGAAAACAAAAAAAAAACAAAAAAACTCATGTTTTAACCGCGTACCATCTATAGTATCATGGTTGTAAAAACCCACGTTACCAACGTCTTGAACTTAAGACTCCAAACGGAAATGGTCACCATTTTGAAACCCTGCTTTTGGCTTCCATGATGATGATGGTGATTCAGATCAAATTTCTCGTTGCTCTCCTATTTAGGTTTATCAAATCATATAGGATGCTTGACTTTTATAGTTGAATATAAGAATGTTTCGATAACAAAAAAAAATAAAAAAACCTACAATACATCCCAATGGTTTTAGACATTCCAAATTAAACTACATAAATATATATATACATAAACGCCGCCCGGTTTTCACTTCTTATCCAGCTTTTATCTCTTTTAATAATAAAATCTGTCAATATCATAATCATAAAAAAAACAACAACATTATACAATGGCCCCTTCCTCCAATTCGCCTACCACTAAAACCTCTCAGCCCTCTGCCGCTGACCTTATCGCCTTTGGCGGCTTTCCCCACCCGCACCAACAGCCCGTCTTCACTGATCCCTACGCTAAACGTCGTTGGATGCTCAACCACATGGCCGGTGCATTCCGGGTTTTTTCTCGTAAAGGGTTCACAGAGGGCGCCGCTGGCCATATCTCTATCCGCGACCCCGTTGATCGCAACACATTTTGGATTAACCCCCTTGGCGTTCACTTTGGTCTGCTCACGGCAGCAGATATGGTGCATGTGGACGAGACTGGAAAAGTACTGCCAGATGGTAACCAGCACGCAGTCAATACTGCTGGGTTTATGATTCACAGCGCGCTTCATCAGGCGCGGCCTGACGTTGATGCTGCTTGTCACACGCATTCAACTTATGGCCGTGCCTACTCCACCTTTGGCCGTAAGCTTGACATGCTCAACCAAGATGTGCTTCAGTTCTACAACGTGCACGATGTTTACCAAGGCTATGGCGGCGTTGCGCTCGAGGCCGAAGAAGGCGTCCACATTGCCAAGGCCCTCGGCGCCACCAACAAGGCCGTCATTCTACGTAATCACGGCTTACTCACCGTTGGTCAAACTGTTGACGAAGCCGCCTACCTTTTTACTCTCATGGAAAAATCTTGTGAAATCCAGTTCCTGGCAGACTCGCTTGCTGATAAAAAAGGGTTTACCAAATACATTATTGATGACAAGGAAGCACAATGGACATATGACAATACATCTGATGCTCAAGGACTTTATACTGAGTTTCAGCCAGATTTTCTGTATGAAGTTGCGCATTCAAACGGTCAAATCGAAAAATAGCCTTTTAATCTTTTTAATATATTATACGTCTATCTACTCAATTACAAAAAAAAAAAAAGTACAAACTCAAAGTTTTGAATTCCATGTCTTATTTGTATATCTTTGTTATTATTATTTCAAGTATGTAACTATGTGATGTAAGGACAATAAACAGATTTTCTATCTATCTACAAACTCAAAGGAAGAGGTTTCAAATATCGTGTAGGTTTTTGAGTCAAGTTTATATACATATCCTTATCAAAACTACTACCTAAAAAACCAATTAGAAATTAAATCATGGCAATTTGAAAAGATATATAGATTAAGCAATTAATATTTGTACTATATAAAATAATTAAAAAAAAAGAAGCTTATTGCTGTTCAATGTGTGTGTCATGATCAAATAATAAATAATAATAATGAAAAAAAAAAAAGTCTTAATGAATGTGCTGAGGGAGGGTTTTCCACTTGACAAAAAAAAAAAAAAAATCATCATCAAAATGTCGGAAAGATTTTCGCCTTGATACCCCATTTAAGAACCTCCTGGGCACTTGTAAGTTCTTGAAATCCGACACCTCCCTTTTTGCCGCCACTACTGCCGCGCCGGCGCGGGTCTGTGGCCCTGGCAATGACTTCAAGGGCCCGGCATGCACGTGCCTCATCCGCCAACAAATCACCCTCAAATGTCGATTTGCAATCTGACTCAATGCCTGGCACTACTCCTGCAGTGGCCGGTGTTGGGACAATGAGTGTGGCCGGAGTAACGGTGCCTAGAGTTGAAACTACATTACTAGTGCTCTCTGCTGCACCGTCAAGGTTACTAAAATTTGGACTGTCACGAATAAGCGGTGTAGTGGGCGCAGACACTGTTGGCCGCGACATCATTTTACCATTTTTTGTCGTCGTCACAGGTTCGAGGCTTTTTTGGTGAAGCAGCTTGTCAACAAGGTAGTGTAACCACATAACATTGGTCTTGGGGCAAAAAGTAGCCCACTCGAGGCCTTGCTCATTCACTGATACCGAGGATCCAGACTTGGGTGGACTGGCACTGAATATATTGACATTGCTTCCCTCATCGCCAGTGATTACCGAGTTATAATTACTATTAACAGATATCGACCGCGATGTACCGTGTTGGAAGTGATTGTTAGCGCTAATACTGTTCTGAGCAAGAATAGTTGTCCGCATTGTGTTGTAAACGTCAAACTGATAATCTCCCTTTCCGCGATAAAACTCTGGATGATCCATGCGCGTGTAAATTATGCCGCCCTCAGTATCGCTGGCTCGCGACAATGTGAAATCTATTAGCGTAACCTTAAGCGTGCTGCGTGCTAGCAAAGCACTTCGCACTTCATCGGCAATTGAAAGCTCAGATGATGCTACTGTAGTCAGCTTATGTAACAAATCATCTGAGTTGACCTCCATAATATTTTCTGTGATCAAAATGTTGCCCCAGTGCAGATCACGGTGCTCAAATTGGTAGCGCTCCTCAGCCTCGGCCAGCGCAGCTACAGTCTGCCAAAAAATTGACTCAGCATCTGTCCATGATCCCAGCTTATAGCGCTTTAAGTCAATGCCCGAATTTTCCTGTACGATGATACAGTACAGCTGGTTGTCTGAAAAAAGCTCGGGGTGAATCCGACTCACTCCTGTTTTATGGCGAAACTCTTCACATACTTTCATCAAATGTTTTGGGTATTTACCCTTGACAACAGCCATTTCAATTATATCAGAATAGCCTTCAAGACTTTTGACAAGATTTGTGATCCTTAATTCCTGAATAATGTCTTGGATCGGTGACTGATTCAGTTCCTCGTTGCCAAATGGAATGATTTTGTAGATTTTTGACTTGCCTGTCTTTGGATTTTCTTGGACATAAACTTCGCTATAAGATGCCTCATTGATCTTGCGAAACTCACCAGCAAGTGCAATTTGATATAGGTATTTTGTAAACTCAATAATGCCAGACACCTTACACATGCTCATGAGCTTCTCCATCTGCAAAATAATATGCTGCTCCACAGGTACAGCCACAGCCAACGAACCCATGGTATCAGACTGTGTTAGCGACAAAAGAGATGAACTAGCACGCAATTTGTTCTTCAGTTTTTCTCGCGAAGTCTCGTTCGGTGTAGGTAGAGAAATAACAGTCTTTTGTGATGTGGTATTATCCGAGCTGGAGCTGTTAGGAAATGAAAAGGTCGGCATACCCAAAAATGATTTGCGTGATGCCAGATTATTATTGCTGCTTGAGCTCCTAAAAATACCACTAGGGTTGGCCATGAGGTTTTTGCGCATATCTGCAAAACTTTGCTTCTTGCTTGTTGACGGAGAGGTGCCAAGAACGCGCAGCGAAGCTGAAGACTGAGGAGTGCGCGGCGCTAACTGATTTTGCGGATCTTTTCTGCCACTACTAAAAGATTTAAACAAACTGGATTGAGAAATAGATGCCATGACTGAGTTTCTGGACCGATGCCCCTTTTTATAACTTTGTGAGAGTGATGCATTGGCAGACTCGTGCGTGTTAGTGCCAGCTTCTGAGCGAGAAGAAAAATGACTTTTGCAATCAACCATTTCTGTAGGTAATGAAATACTAGCCTTTGACACTTTTTTACGGAATTTGAGACTATCCTTTTTGTAAGACAGCATTTGATGAAATGGACTGGTGTCATACTGACCTAGTAGTACAGTATCGTCCTTAAAAGACACGGATGATTTCTGGTGCTCGGAAGACGTATAGAGATTTGGTGCAGTTCTAAAGGAGGAGTTAGACACCAATGATACTGGCGAGTACATGTGTTCAGATTGTGCGGAACTCAAACTGGGAGGAGTGATGTCCCTCTTATCGTTTGAATATACAAATGATTCTGAATCCTGATCATCAACTAGTTTCAAAATAGGGATTACAGGTTTTTTTTGCGGTGAGGGGGTACTGATCAGTTTGTTTGAAGATAAATTTGCATTGCTACTGCAGGAATTCCCACTCTTAGAAAGCAATGGACTATCATGCAAAATAGGTGACAAAGTTTCTGTTCCAGTGTTTTTCTTGAGGCTGCTACCAGTAGTAGTTGTTGTTTTAATAGATGCATTTGTATGAGGAAGTGACTCCGTGCTGCGTGTTTGGTTGTAATCGACAGAAATGATTGAAAAGTGCTTTAATGTTGAAATGGTTGATGCAGTAGATGTATGTTTAGACTTGACGACAGATGATTTGCTAGACGAACAAGTGCTAGAAACAGAGGACGAAATGGAGACGTGGTTGACATGACCAGGATCAAACATGCTTTTTGATGGAGACGTGGATGCTTCAGATATTGGCGACGAAGCAGTGTCATCATCGATATCCTTTGTGATTGACGCATTCGGTATATTTAATGAAGTATTTATGCTACCATTGTCATTGATGTCTGTGTTGCTACTTGCATTGCTCTCTGGAAACAAAAATTGCCCAGTGAAAGATCGAACGCGTTCAAGCTCCGTTGTTGTTTCACGTTCCCATTCACTTACAGCCGAGTTATCTGAAGACATAATGGTGTTAGAGCCTGAAAAGTCAATTTCTAGTGAGCCTGAGTGAATATCAGGCAAAGAAAAAGGCAACGCTGAAAGCGAAGGCGTTTTTTTTAGCGCTGGCTCAAGTTCGTTGACATCATCGTCATTAGATGGCCACATGGACTTCTCAATGTTGACCTGAGTGAGCGAGGACTTATGGTGGGACACGGGCCGAGTTTTCTGGCTACTGACAGATTTACTGTTGTTATCGTCATTTTTGTTGCTAGACGAATGTGGCGAAGAAGATAAAGATGCAAATTTTATAGAATCAACTCCAGAAAAGGACCGGAAGATTGAAGACCCACGAATGTGTCGTGACTTCTTTGTATTACCAGCAGGTGAGTCCATGATTCCGGAAGGTAATATATTGTGTGAATTCAGGAGAAGGATAAAAAAAGTCTATAGATATATGAAGGAAAGTTGGAGAAGAAGAGAAGAGATATGCTAACCGTAGATATATGTACTTGAGACAACAGCAAAGGAAATGATTATGGAAAAGAAGAAAAAAAGATGAAAGAGAATTAAAAGGTAAGAATAAAATAGACAAAAATAGTTTTTTTTTTTTTTTTTTAAAAAAAAAAGGAGTTGAAAAAAAAGGGAGAAAGTAAGAAAAAAAAAAGAAATTCTTTTTAAACACCAGTAGGCTTCACAATCAAGAAAAACAATAATAATAAAAGATGCACACAATGATTGTACCTATCTACGTAGAAGTTCGTAATGGTAGAAATAACAACAACATGTTCAATTGCCTACAACTCAAGGATCACAAAATCAGAGTGTTGTCGAGTCTTTTTTTTTTTTTGAGATCCGTTAACATTTATGTCTTGCTGCTCAACAATATTCAGTGATTTTAGTTTGAAAGTCTCAGATATTTTTGTCTCGACGCCTTTGCAAATTCCTCCTCCCTGGTACCAAGCATCAGTAAACTGACAGAAAGGGAACAGAAATCGGTAAAAAGTCTTTTGTGACCCTTTTTTTTTTTTTTTTTTTTCAATAATTTTTTTCAACTTCAATTCTCTTCCAAAAAAAAAAAAGGACTATAATAATTTTGGACAATCACGATTCACTAAGGATCGGTTTTACTGAGAATGTTGGAACCAACTCTTAAGATAAAACAAGACAAAGACGTTGTTTTGAATCAACAGAAGCCGGAAAGAAAGAGAAAGAGGAAAAAAAGATGAAAACGGCTGACAAGTTTGAGCTTTGCAAAGACTCCACTATGTTTTTTTTTTTTTTTTTTTTTTTTTGGCTCAAGACTAAATAACAAAGTCTTAGACCATATATTTTCTCTACGATATACGTATACCAGCATAGGAGAACTTTACGAGAAGAAAGAGTTCAAGTGTTTAGTAAAAAAACAAAAACAAATCATAAACACAATTTCTCTTGACGCTGTATATACTTCATAATTCATAATCATTTAGCCTGACCAAGAAACAGACGCTCGCCTATCATTGGCCCCGCTGACCAAAAAACGATCGCTTATGCTCGCCATCTGCTGTATTTTGAGCAGCAATGCGTAGCCGGACAAAGCCCTTTATTTTATTTTTTATATTTTTTTTAATTGCCTACAATATACATTTTGTTACTGTACTCACCAGAAGGGCTACCCGTATCTGGGTACCAAACACAAATAATATTTAAAACCGTAATGTTTTTTTTTTGTCACAGTCGAAATTCTAGCCTATACTTCAATCAACAGCTACGTATAATTAAATATATGTGATACTTAAAGCTCGCACCTGAAAGACCCTGAAAAGCAGCAATGCCAACAAAAGAGCTGGAAATTTTGATTTTCTTTTGTACAGATGTAGAATTTAATCTCTTATCTTCGTTAAAACCCACTTATCTCTTTTTACCACCACGTTTCCCTTTGCAATCTGCCATGTAAGGCAAGTGCATGAACAACACATTTTCTGAATGCTTTTGTGACACTCCTTCTGTACATCAACTTTTCCTTTTCTAACTGTCATAGTGTGCAAGAATCACCTTAAGTTGCTCGTCAGATGTACTTGCATTAGATCCAGTCTTACGACTACCAAGTGCTTACCTTTTTTTTTTTTTTTTTTATTTATCAATTCTATTGACTTAACGTGATTCTTCTTCAAAATTTTTTCGACACGTTATTATGAGCTTCTAACAAACAGTATTATTTATAATTTATAGCTTCTTTCTTTTTTTTTTTTATTTATTAAAATTTATCTTTTTCTTTTTTTTTTTTTTTTTTTTTTTTTTTTTTTTTCAAAGGGTTAAGAATGTACTTGTAATTTATTCTACATTTGATTTCTTTTATAGCTCTTGCAGTATGTCTAAGACTTTACTCGACTAGAATTATTTTATTGGTTTTTTTTAAACCTTTAATGTTTACTGTATTTTTGAAACGGCTTTATGTCCATCTGAAAACTTTTAACAACAACGCGCTTTTAGACACATAATAGATCTAATTATAGCTACAACAATATAAACAATATTATAACAATGAAGACACGGGTTATAAAATTTCCAACGCCAAATGATCAAAGCCAAATTCAAGCTCTGGATGTAGCAAAGTATAATGTGTTACTAATTACTGCTTTTACTATGTTATTGATACATATTAATATTAAGGGCAAGGACGTGGTATTATTAGTTTTTTTTATTTTATTTTATTTCATTTTTTCTTTAACAGGTTGCCATTGTAGAAATTTTCAAAAAAAAAAAAAACTACGTACGTGCTGTCTTCGGCATTCAACCAAATTTTCTACCATGGCCTGAAAAACAAAAGACTTTTGTACAGTCTGTTTGATATCTATATATTTCTAAAAATAGATATAAATTGTGTGATTTAAGCTGAAAGTAACCAGTATCAAAGATTTGGTTTTCTGACATGGCAACATTTTCAACACCGACCCCAGTTAGACATTGTCTCCGCCAGTATTTGCACCATCTACGGAGAATCCAAAAAAACAGCATTTTGTGAGCTACAAATTTAACAGTAAATCAGTTTTGTTTATTTACTTACAGCTTTTTTCTTTTTTCTGTAGCAATTTATATAACATCCTTTATTTCTATTTTATTATTCTAGTCTTGGCTACTAATATCCACAATGTTATCATCAAGTTTTACTTGCTTATAAACTAGTTCTAGAACATTATACCCAAATTTTTTTGTGAACAAAAGTTTTTACTGTGCCATGTAATTTATTTTTTTGTTTCTAGATTTACTAATGACGATATAGTGGTATCAAAAATTGGCTATATCTTAAGCTTTTCAAACTTTTGAGCATCGGCTATTAGCACCAAAATGAGGCCCCACCGTTTTATAAAAACCGTTTTTTTTTTCAAGTCAATATTAATAAATGAAAACACTAAGGATTTAAAAAACTGAAAAAAAAATATCATCAATAATAAATTTTAATGAATTTAAAAGAAAACAAATAAAAAGGTCATTTATAGATGAGTCCCAAAACTTGAATATAAGTACTTAGTGTAAAATGTACTTCCTGAATTTTATTCATTCATTGATAGACAATAAATATGAAATTCTTGAATAACACTTGTTATATACTTGATATTGTTTGAATTTACAACAACAACAACAACAACAACAACAACAACAACAACAACAATAATAATAATAATAATAATAATAATAATAATAATAATAATAATA
>QVTG01000115.1:38102-58937 GCA_013305925.1 Geotrichum reessii | reverse complement strand
TGAAATAAGAGATAATAAAATAAGAGATAGAAGGTAAGAAGAGATCAGAATCGTGAGAGTCGGATCGATTTCTTACACAAATATAACAACAGCCTTGATGGCCAAGTTGGTAAGGCGCGTCACTAGTAATGACGAGATCGTCGGTTCGAATCCGGCTCGAGGCATAATTTTTGTAAACATACATCTTTATTTTTTAACGTTTTCTACTTTGATAAAACATTTGTTGCTCTCATAATAAAAAGTTACAATTTATATACTGTTCAATAATTCTATGATTAGCTTTTCTTGCGGCAAGATTGGTCTAGATAGATAGAAAATTGGTCTATTGTTCCTACATCACGTAGTTTCATTATGAAAATGATGAAAAAAACAAAGATATACAAATAAAATATTGAAGTCAAAAACATTTGTCTCTATGAGACTTTACAATCTGTTATTTAATAAAGTTGAAAATTAGCTAGATTGTTCATATACATGAAGACGTTATTAATTCTCAAAAAAAAAAAACTATCATATACTTAATTCAAATACATTTTTAAACGAATATTCAGATATTCATATTTGGTTGTTATTATTTTGTATATACGGTTTGGTTTTCGGTGTCGCCTAGAATTGTTTTTTTTGTTGCGACTCAATTGATTCAGAAAGTGAATGTGTCATCTCATTTCCTAAATCGTTGGCATTTTATTATTAAATTAATTTTCGGAAGAATCTTATGGTTTTTAATCAAGAACTCCATGCGGCGATTTAATTCCAAGTTTTTCGAAAAGATCAAACAAAATTAAAAACTTAACACAGCACGTATACGGTTTTTTATATTATGTATACTATAGTAATTATGTGTACGCTAATACATGTACTATGTAGAATTATGAGCAAAAAGTTTTCCATAAGGCCACCAAGAATTTAATATTAAAGAGAAGAATCTTACTAAATCAGATATATTATAATTACTAAAATCAAAAATCAAAAATTTAACGAGATGCATAGCCCTGTCTTTTATCAGTTTCACTGCTGGTAGTAGAGAACCCAGCTTTGCACTGTGATTTGGATTTTAGAGACAATTTGGCTTGTTTCTTTAAAAGTCTGGTTTGTCTGTTTTTTTTATTAGAGCTTTTAGGTTTGTTAATAATAGACTTTGAATATTCATGTAACGGGTCAGCTACTAGATTATGATCGGTCGAAGTAGAAACTGATCTCAAGTCTGGTTGTTGATGGCTTTGATGTCGATTTTGATTGTTGGTATTTGAACTATCGAAAGACTGACTAGATCTAAAAACGGTAAAAGCTGTATTGGAGAAAACAAATGAAGAGACCATAAACCCTCCAATCACCAACCAAGTCTTAAGAGAAAGAGGTTTTATAAAACTGTTGATGATTTCTGAAAATGTCTCTGCAGAGACTCGTGCATGGCCCACAATAGTCGGGTCACGATTCATGCAGCGCTCCAACGACACACACATTTTTTCTAACGCTGGAACCCGACGCCCAGGCACGCAGTTATTACGAAAATACTGCTTTGAGCACTCTGCCATTTCAGCTAAAATCTCTGTTGAATACTCCTGGACTTTCTTGTCGACATCGTTGCGTATTGTAGATACGAGAATATAAAAAAAGTAGATAAAGATGCAACTCAGAAAAAAATTAAGAAATAGTTGCAAGTATAGACTGAGCGTGTAAGGCACTGACGGGTCACTATGAAAAGTTTTTGAACTGTATCTTGAGAATTTGTTCTCCTTAAATCCAGCCCTTTTTAATTTTTCGGTATCTGAGAAGTTTTCTAAGTTGCTGGCATCTTCTTGAAATGAATTGTCCACATCTACCCATTCTGAGCTGTTACAGAAATTACATGCATTGCTAAAACTTGATTTCAATGTCGATGTGACATTGGTACGAGATGCCCTCCTTGCTTGCCTTGACTTTAATCGAGATGCGTAGTTCCTATTGTGGCATATCCGGGCAGAGACAGGCAATTCCGAAACATGCTTTTTATAATGCTTAAATGGTTTCTGCTGAAAAGTATCCGCGTGAGTGGAGTTTGAGAGCAAGCTGTCGACTACGTACTGGGCTTCAGTTTTGAACGGCAACGTTTGTGCATTGCATTTAGAATACATGTCTTTGAAACCAATTTTTTGGGACAGGCCTTCAAAAACTTTTTGAAAAAAATTACCAGAAAAGGATTGTATTCCTGGGATAGTTGATTTCATATTTTTGGATTGTGTAGTAGTATGTTTCACGAGCTCAGCTCGCTCTCTTTTGTTAGACCCAACGAAATCAGAAACACTGCTTTCGTCCAGTGATTGTTGAAGAAGATGCGATTTTTCACAAATGTCTTTTTTACTTCTTCCTGAGTTTTTAAATATATTTATTTTTGAAACAGATGAATTTATATTTTCATATGAATCAATGTTGTTCAAAAAACAGCTTTGATCAAACTCTTCCTGGTCTAATGACAATGCAGACGCAGGATTTTGTTCCGTGCTAGACAATATAATCGGGTGACAATTCTTGGTAGTACTGGAATTCAAAAACAAAGCATGGTCATCAATAAGTGCAGCAATAGCCATGATGTTTGTGGTGAAGAAAGAGACGGACTAAGCTGCAAAGGTATAATGATGAAGTTTGCCTGAAGTCAGTATTATATGGGTATTATATGGAGAGTATTGATTAAAAGTCAACAGTCTGAATTTGTTTTTTGATTACATACTTGAGACTTATACTTTTAACAAAAGACTTGATATATAACATATATGTTTTAAAATATAATATTAAAACTATAAAAATTAATTGCTATTTTTTTTTCACCACCACCAAACTGCTGCATAGTTACCCGCTCTTAACAGTTTCCTATTACAGGTTTAGTGTGTGCTGACACAGGTTAACTAGACACTCTTTAGACTTTGTACACACTTCCTAGTCTAAACACAACAGCCTTTCTACTTACACATGTTCAAAATCTAACTGTCAGCTTCTATTCTACTGTCTTATCCACTCAACTTACAATCTGAAAATTTTTTTTTCTTTCTTCTAAAACCACCAACAACGACCCGTTTTATTTCATTTTTTTCTATTGTCATTATTTTCCATCTGCACATCTTTAAGCGTAGTTCGTTTATAAATAACTTTCCACCCCAAAAAAATTAAAAAAACCCCATCATATTTGTCAGCCTCGGCTTTGCGATTGATTCAATCTAACACATTATTCACATCGCACCTCTCAGAATCCGACCAAAAATACAGCGCTATCTGTTCAGTTATTGATCGCTATAACGACCGCATTATCAACTATACAGTAAATCTTTTTGAAAAGTCTTATTATTTATATGGATCCGTCAATTATTTCTTTCCAGGCTCCGCCAGGACTCACCCCTCCTGTACCAGAAGACCCCGTGGGAACTAAAACCAACCCTCTGAACCCTGAAGATAAAGTTTATCTATACTCTGAAGAACAACTACTGATACTTCAGCACTCACCTCTCGTCAGTCTTCCCTCATCGTATACCACTTTTGACATCTCAGCGTATGTTTACCGCGCCTTGCTTTCCTTCGTCGTATTTTATCTAACGCTTCTACAGGCCCAAGAAAACCTCGTATTTTAATACGTTTACTGGATCAAGTAAAAATGAAGGCAATAGTGCCGACGTTTACATGGGCCCGCCTAGAACCCTGTTTTCTCTTTCAAGAGAAAGCTCTTCACGATCTAATCAAGGCAACACACACTCACGCGGTTCTAACACTGGCAGAAACAACCAGTCCAACCGCTCCAGACACAACCACGACTCTGCTGGGAACTCTCCCGAATGGGACTCAAAGTCTTTGAATAGTAACCACCATTCTGGCTACAGTAGTTACCACAATAGAAATCACTACAAAAACAACTTGAATAGCAACAATCATAACCATAACAATAACTCTAGTAACAACAATTACAAGAATTTCAATGACTCCAATGATCGTGACTTGCTAGACAAGTTTGAAGCTCTGGGTCGCGAGCGCAGAGGGGACGCACCCTCTACTAGTAAGACCATTGATGAAAACAATGAGCCTGAATGGTTGGATCCCTCTGAAGATGCCGGCAATGAACTCCCTGTAGCTTCAGGCCACTCGATTCAAGAGTTTGAAGAATGGAAGGCTAGAATGAAGGCTGAAGAACGATCAAAGGCTGGCCTTCCTGAGGAGGTTAAAGAGACACCCAGTGATTATTCTCGTCATGAGGAATCTCAAAAAGCTGATCCTACACCATCTAAATCTGTTGATAGACTTTTTGGTATGTGGGATACTTCCTCTCAAAGCGAAAATATTGCAGCTTCAGGTAGATCCTCTCGTTTTTCCCGTTTTTTCAAAGGTGATTCTGAGCCTACCAATTCTTCTGGTCTAGTACCTCCTGGTCTGTCGCCCCAAACCAATGATAACGTTGGTTACAATGGTTCCAAAATGTTTCTTCCTGGTTCTTCTCCCATGGTTTCTCAAGCAACACCTGCTATTGCTGGCAATGAGGCTGACAAAAAGGGCTTTATGAGAATTATGGCAATGCTTGGTGACAATGATGAGCCTCAACCTAATTCTCCAGTGACTTCTGCTTCTCCCACTCCTGCTCCAGTTTCCAGTGAGTCTTCTAAGGAAAACGATTCTGGGTCTGGTTCCAACGATGCTTTCTTTATGAGTCTTTTAAACAAAAATACAGGTGTGACTGGAAACACTGGCCCTCCTGTGGCTACTACTCAAAGTCCTGTAATTTCATCTATTAGCACTGCTCCCAATTCTCGTGGCGTTACTCCTGCATCTCGACACTCTCAGATTGTTAAGAATGACCAAAATGTTCCTAAGGGTCAAATGCAGCCTATGCAACAACAAAGGTTTGCTCCTTCTGGCTTTAATGGTCCTCCTCCTGAATGGATTCAACAGCAAATGGCCAAAGGCCAATTTCCGCCTAATGGACCACCACCTCCCGGTTTCATGCCAATGATGCACGGCATGCCTCCTATGCCCCCTCCAGGCATTTTGCCTCCCAATTTCGGACCTGGCCAGAATGGAATGCCACCCATGCCACCCATGCCTCACGGTCAAAATGGCCCGCTTCCTCCGGGATTTTTTACTGGACCCCCTCCTCCTGGTAACTTTTATAACGGCCCTCCTCCTCCTATGAACTTTCCGATTCAACAGCAAAACGGCATGCACCCTCCTCCAAACAACATCAATGGTCAATTTCCTCCAGGAATCCCAGTGGGATCTCAACAACACCTTCAATTTGATTTGGTTCAAAAAGGCCCGGACCGAACATGAATTAAATTTATGTAACGTCTTTTTTTTTCCTTTTTTTTTTTTTTTTTTTAATTAGTTTTTTTTCTTCTTTAAAAAGATTTTTTTTTTCTGTATACTACACATACGATAAGTGTAATACTAAATGAAACAATTGTATGCAAACATATTTCTTTTTTCATTCATTTCAAAGATCATAAATTCATTGAGTTATGTTTTATTTTTATTAAGAAATATAATTTCCATCGCTTTTTCATAGACTCGGGACATGGTGTGAAGCTTAGGCGGTGTGATCCGGGTAAGATCGTTAGCAGGCATAGGTTGGACAAGTGAAGTGTCAGATGCCATGATTGGGTTGTCAATCGCAGTGGTAGCAGGAGGCGTCCATGACACGTCAAAAATACGAGAAGCAACAATGGAATTTACATTGTTGGCGCCGTATTTTTCACAAATATCAAAATAATCAAGTGAATACTTAGGAAGCAGCGGTCTAGTGGGGTCACCATTATTGGAGTTGTTGGACGATGAGAGCAAATCTTCTATAACATTTGCAAAAATAGTGCAGTCAAAGTTATTATTTTGTGATACAGAGTCAGGTATGGAAGAATGTGTAACAAACGAGTCGTGTGTCAGATGTAGCTTGATATTATTGTAGGCTTGATTAAAATGAGACGACTGTTGAGGTGATAACATACCATCGTAGCAAATAAACTCAGAAATATAGTCTGCAATATGAGCAAGACGGCCACCAAACACATCCCAAATATCGTCAAACTTAGGAAGACGCTGTTTGATACTACCTGGCGACGACAGCTTTTCGACAGTAGTTGGTACAAGATAATTGTAAAAAAAATCATTGGCCTCATCGTAAGTACAGTCTTGGATGGTAAAAATCTTAGTGTGCTGTGCAATGTTGAGTGTTCGAAGCCAGTGCAAATAGAATGGGTCAGATGTGGTGTGCAAAACATGACAAAGACGATCTTGTTTTGTAAGAACAAGAAAAGCATCAAGAAGTCCTTTAACACATTCTTCAGAGCGGATAAGAGCTGGAAGACGGTGGGCTTCGTCAATAATGATAACCGGTATACGCTTTTTTGGGTTCATGCTTAAGCTTGTACGTTGCTTAAGCCGTCGTTGTAATCTCTTGAAATGCTCTTCATGTTCATCTTGTTGACGCATGGCATCAAAGTCAATTAATTCCGAAGATGGCTTGTGAAATATAGACATTTTCTTTTTATTTTCTTTTTTTTGTTTCTCAAGTTCGGAGTTAGCCTCTGCAGTGTTGATTTCAAACTGCCAATATGCTAACAGAGAGCTCTGAAATCGCTCCATAATTTGGGCTATGTCGCCTATTGTGACGACTGAGTCAAGGTTACCATTTGATTCGAGAGCGTGCTGGCGTCTGCTCTCAAATTGTTTCCGTAACTGCTTAAAACCCAACATATGGCCCTTAAAAGTATCCTTATACTGAGCAGCGTATTGTAAATTAGTGCGATCACAGTTGGATCCATCAGCTTTGCAGTCTTCCTGAGATTTAAAAATACCGTCTTCTTCTGGCGAGTTCATAATGGTTTCAAAAAACTCTTCAAACTGTGATGCAAGGCGAATAGCAAGACCGGACAAATCTGCAAATCCAGAAATCCGCAGGTCAATATGCATAACAAGATATTTGCGGTGATGAGTATCGCCATTGATTTTTTTCTCCACGTTGTTTAATTTTGCAGATTTTGCTGCTTTTGAGTCTTCTCCGTACACATCTTCCACAGAATAGTCTTCATTTGATAATACCTGACGTAACAACGCAGTCTTGCCTACAGATGAACCACCAAATACAACTAGAAAGCTTGGTTGTGTAGCAAGAGTCTGCTTTATCACTTGAGTCTCACGCAGACGCGGGTAAAACCCCGGAAAAGGCTCAAAAGTGTTGACACGCGGCACTTTACTAAGTTCATATTGCTCTAAAAAGTCTTCTTTCATATTTTCAATCATTTTCTTTGTGTCCTTAATTTGCTGAATTGTTTCAAAGGGAGCCGTAATTGCACCAATAATCTGGCTGATAAATAATCGCCTCTGTTCATATTGCTGTTGATGAATACGGGTTGATGAAGAACCTGATGTCAAAGGAGTGCTCTGGATTATAATCGGATTTACTGTTGGTAGTATTTTCAGTGAAGTGGGTACAAACTTATGGTGACATAATTGTCGTGAAGCCATGATGCAAGCTAGTTGAATTATTCTAACAATTGTCTCGTTGAAAGTGTTGAAAAAGAAGAAGATATTTTGAACTTGATTGACTGCAATATCTAAAAAAGAATATAAAATTAGTTTATTATACGTATATATATAAACCAAGTGTCAATTGTTTGATATTCAACATGGTATATACACAGGCTGCGCTACTGCTGTTGGGTTGCTGTTGCACCCTCATTACTCAGAAAATTAATGACACAAAAAACCCTATTAGGAAACGAACGGCTGACTTTTTTTTTCAGTCTGTTTTAATCGCACACAAAGTATCATTTTTGAAAGTCTGTATATGTTGAGACGTAGAAAAAAAAAGAATCTGGAAAAGTCTCAACCGCTTGAAAACGTTAACTATCCTTTTAATTTGATTTGACGGCGCAAAACCTTTTTTGCAAGCTGAAGTCGTACGTCAAAAGCTACTCTTCCAGGATTTTTACTAGCCGCGTTCTTTCTTTAGATAATCGATATGGATTTACAAATCAGTATATACATATATTAGCTCGGCTTTAAAGCAAAAATGTTCAGTTTAGAGGTTGTGTTATTATTTTATCATTAGAGATATTTACCCAGGATATGTAAAAAGTGACCAGTAAATAGAGATTTGGCTCCGCGATTTGAAAAGAACGCTCTGTCACGTTATCTTCAAAAATTTCTTATGGGATCAAAACAAATTTTTTCAACATATTTTATATTGATTTCAAAACCATCTGATTTTAATCCATTTGAGTCTGCAACTTTTGGATAATATTTAACATTTCCTACCACCAAAACTGTTGTCTTGAGGGTTTTTATCTTATCTCTGTTAAAATTTAACCTAAAAAATAGAAAAAAAATATTATTGCTATTAATAAATACTAGAAAACTCTCAATTTAATTTTATGAATTTGATCTCCATGACAATTATTATCGTCTTCTTCGTATATATTTGTCATTGATAATTATTACTGTTAAGCTCTAGTTTTGCTAACACTGAGGATGTTTCAATGATTGTTCAAAGTGCAAGTTTTAATACATATGGTCAAAGATGCAAAAAAAAAAAAGGACTACAATCAGAAACCAAACTAGAAAAAAAAAGAAATAGTTAAATTATCTGTTGAATAATATTGACAGATTGATCAAATTTTTTATTTATTGTTGTTGCAAAAAAACAAAAAAAAAATTCTTTAATAAATATTTTATTTTTGTCAGTTCATTAGGCTGAACATTGAAAGTAAATGAAAACAAAACAAAACAAAACAAAAAAAACTCTTGTTTGTTAATTTCAGTACTTTACAATCCCAAAGTTATGGCTTTACTCATTTCTAAAACATCAAACGTTTTTTGAATTCAAAATGCTAGAATCCAGGGTTGCAATGAAAAAAAAATATATATTTAACCACTTACCCACTTAATGGCTGGACTTTTTTTCAGGCGACAGTGGTGAAATACCAAAATATAGACACTATTTTTTTTTGATTGTTATAAATAGCATACATGTACTTAAATATTCACAAATATTAGGTACGCGTTTCAATGCTTAAGCGACTGTATTCAGTTGACCTTGACAACATCTGAAAAAAACTTCGTTGACGTTTTCTATCGAGAATTAAGGTTTTGTAGCTTTCATATTAGGTATGTACTAACTAATGAGTATCAAACCTTATTTGAAAATGACGAAATGAGGATGTGCGGCTCAAATTGACAACCTGCCTTGCTTTTTTGTATTTCCAGCCACTCGAAATTTCAACGTCTGCTTTTGATTTCACCTGGAAAAATTTTAGTAACTTGTTATCTATTGTTGATGAACACTAAGCTAATTATTACTCAAAAGCAGTGAACATGTGAATAGTTCTATATATACTCATATGTAAGCTGATGTTTTTTTATTTATTTTTTTTTAATTAAACAAATGAATCCACTCCAGCCATTTTTTTTTTTCGATACCATTTATAATTAAATCATATATATTCTCTTACACCTACCCTAGACTCTAAATAACATTTTTTTTATTCGTTTTTTTTTCTTTTACCAATCGCAAGAAACAGCACTATTTATATATATTAAGTGAGTTAAAATCTTTTTAAACAGTTGAATATCAGGTTCTAACACCAAAAATCAGTTATGGTCACGCACAAGCGCTCTAGACAGGAGCTTCATTCGAGATCTTCCTCGATTTACTCAACAACTTCTTCATCTAACTCATCATTACTCCGGTTTTCAACTCTAAAAACCAACCATGAACGTGTAATTTCTGACAGATACAACAAGCAAAAGCGGAGAAAAATGGAAAAAGAGATTGAAAAAATGGTAAACACAAGCACTGATTTTGCTAGCCAACCTCAGAAACACAGCCACCACCATTCCCGATATCAGGATAGTCACTCCCCAAATAACTCAAATAATAATGTGAAATCGCTCCAAACCGACTATTCACAATTTGAAAAAAATCAGCATTCAGGTTTCAAGCCTAAAAAATCATTATCCTTGTTGTCTTCATACTCAGATCAACCTGTTGAGCTCCAAATGACGCCAGTTACCTCACATGTGTATTCAAACACACCATCTCGCTATAGAAGTCACCGGTCCATCAATTTGCAACACCAGATATCTCCAACTATCAATAATCCATTGCTGTATCAACCAAATTCTACTTTTGAAGCACCTGTACCACCACCGCATTTGAATTCACTCCCAAAGCAAGCCACTAAAGTGGTTCGTATGCCTACTGCCGCCGTGCGACAATCACGTCGGCAATCGACGCGGAAACGCAAACCGCTTCCTAGACGTCCACAAATTCACACTGCTGCCTCGCTTGAAAACCTAAACAAAATAGAATTTGGTTCACCAGCCCTGCTACTCTTACGAAAAAACACAACTTCTGTTAATGGCAATTCGCGTATGCGTCGTTTTTTTTTACGTATTTTTCGAAACCGGACCAGGCCTAAATACTACTATACAAAAGCTCAATTGACTAAAGGTTTGTCACTGGGACTCTCTGACGTTGATGGCACCGTTCGACAGTATAATGTAAGAACAACGCAACTGCTTGGATTGCGTCCATTGCCTAAAAGTCCCTCAATGATGCGAAAAAAGTCAAGGGCATCGAAATCACAACGAAAGAGCAAAAGAAAGTTAAGACAGCAATTAATTTCGGAGCCTTTAACAGTGACAAAGCGCCCGGGCTTCAAGGATACAGGAAACAATGAAACTTTAAGTATTCAAAGTAAACGGTCAAGTAGTATACTTCGAGTCAGAATTCCAGCGGACAGCCCACTGCGACAGAGCGGCTCATTAACTTCAACTTCATCTAGATTTGGATCTGCACGGTCATCGACTCAAAATAGCTACGATACTGTTGACTCTCGGATTAATCGACTTCAGAGAGAACTTGATAACACTCGTAGAATGAGAAAGCATTTATCTAATGCTTCTGAGAACACATGGCGGACTTGCAACTCGTCTTCATCTACAACATCATCGTTTTTATTTTATCGTCAACATTCACTTCTGCGCAACAAGTCATTCATTTCCTTGACTTCGCAAGTTTTGAGCACTCATGAAGATCATCCGGAAATTATAACACGTTCCGATCTGTTAACCAGAAAAAGCCTTAGATATAACCTGGGACATATGACACATCCTCCATCTAAAAATCGTATTTTGCGAATGGATGAAGAAATAAACGGAAATCCAGATAAACTAGATGATGATTTAGAATTTGTGAATTCTTGGTCAGAGTATCTGCGACGCGCCATTGCTGTACGGGTTGTGCTGCAAAAAGAGCTCAAACACAACGATCAAGATGAAGAAACTGAGTGGCAACGGCAAGCTTTAAATTCTGTCGAGGAAGATGAAGAGGAGACAGTTTCATCTTATATGGAAGAGACTGAAAGTGTCAACACCTTTCACACAAGCTCAAGTGACAGATCTAGACAGGCAACACAAAGTAGCAGCACCGACATGAGATTGAATTATCAGAATGCAGCCGGCCAATACAACAGAGATTCTCGTGGAGAGACAAGTAACAGAAGTAATAATTTACCAGTAACACCTCAGAATCAGAGCACTGAACGTCAACGCTCGGTGCTTTCTCCGCTTGCAGACGAAGATTTACTGATTCAAAAAGACTTTTATGTTGGTGATAATGGTGAGCTTATAAGTATAACACCATTATCCATGAAAACCTCTCATGCCGGAAAAATACTGACAGCCTCTGCTGTGAAACTAGCTTTTTCCAAAGAACAACTGGGTACAGATAGTCTTTCAGGAAAGGCAGATCAAATGGATATCGAAAAGATTTCATCAACATCACAGGCTTGGCAACAGATTTGTGACCTTTCTTCGTCAGATTCAATGTCTCTCAAAGAAATCGATCCTAATTGTAATCAACAAAGCAAAAGCATAAGCAGTGACAGCACTGGTAAAAGTGCACCAATTCCTATACCTGAGCGGTCTCGTCACCGTGTCACAAGTAAACAGTTTCTTCAGAGCAACGACATTGCATCTCAATGTGAAGCCTCTGGTGCCAAACCTACTATCTCTGATGAAGAAGATACTACCTACCATACCCCAACCGTAGTTTCAGATGAGTCTTCTGGATATGCTTTGACGCCACTTCAAAAAACACCAAAAAATCCTCGGCCTATCACGCTTTCCAGTGAAGGTTCCTCAGCCAGCGGCTCAGGAACTCGTGACTCTATATACTATGTGCTTGATACTCAGCGCCATGGTCTCTACGACAAGTCAGTTTCAGAGGAGCAGCCATTTCAGACTCAGCGAGAGATACTTCATCGACCCATGATCACGGATCGTGAGCACAATATTCCGCGCATGCAGTCTGGTGGCAATCTTGATACCGCCTGGAAACAGCAAGAGGCGGTTACGAGCATTATCGCACCAACTGTGCTCATTCCCCGTCGTCAAAGAAATAGTATGTCGTCTAACTCGTCGGCAGCCTCAGCGGTAAGTCTGTCGCGTGGCAAGCCCAACAAGCCAAACAAGCCTAGTCGCCGATATAGCGCTGGTAGCGATGTGAGCCACAGCAGCAGTAACAATAGCGGTTTGAATTATCCTAACGCGGTTGGCACACTGGAGACTGATGATCCTCGTGGACTAGACACACCATGGATTAAAATCTAGTTTGTTGTCAAACTAGATGGATAACATTGCGATGTAAGTTGCCTAAGCTTTGTTGCATTACTGATCGGAATATAGATAAAAAACCATTCATGGTCTATAAATCTTAGTTTACTTAATTTACTATAAATACTATTTTGTTTAATGAAATATATAAATTTTGTTTGTAACATGCAACAGTGTATAAAATTTTTCCTGGTTCTCCATTATATTCACAAAGCGTCTTTATATACTACGTATGGTATATACGTATATACAACACTGTCTAGCTTCTAAACGATGTGTTTTTTTTTTTTTTTTTTTTTTTTTTTTTTAAAAAGCCAGGTTACCTGCACGGAAAATTAACAATTATTTAATAAGTCTATCGGAATTTACCAACTGTCTAATGGGGCGTTCAACATTGACCAAAGGTGTACCCTTTTCGTGATCAACAAGCTCATCAAAAGCCTTAAACACGTTTGAGATTGTCTTGGGATACCAGCGCTTTCCACCCGACTGAAACCAACCAATGTGACCGCCAAGAGAAGTAGTAGCTAGCACGACGTAAGGGTTTTTAATGGCCTCAGCGTAAGGAATACAATCTTTTTGCACGATGGGGTCGTCGAGTGCATTGATAATTACAGTAGGCACACGAATGGTCATCAGACGGTGCACTGACGACGCATTCCGGTAGTAGTCTTTGGCAGTATCAAAGCCAAACAAAGGAGCTGTAAAGTAGGTATCAAAATCATGAATGTTTTTCACGAGTTTGCGGTTATCGTAATCAAAAAGCGGTTCCTGTTCAAGCGTTTTATGATGATTTTTGAGCAATCTAAGTAGGTTTTTACCCATGACAGGGCTGTAAACATTTTTGCCCATAAAGGAGGTGTTAAGGTACTGATTAGAGTGAGACAAATCCCAGGGATTGGCAATGATCATAGCAGCGTCAATTCGCGCATCAGGATTCCGCGCTGTCTCGCCTTCTTGACCGAGAAAGTTCGCTAGAATTGAAGCTCCAAGTGAAAAACCAATAATGTAAATGCGACGGTTAGCTGGCTGTTCTTTGCGGAGAAGTCTAATGAAGCGTCTAACATCTTCGGTCCAAATTCCGCAAAAGAGTTGAGGAGTAGTGATAGGCGTACGAGCACAGCCTCTAGAGTTGAGCACAACGCAATCAAAGCCATACTCGGGATGGGTAATTTGATCAACGACAGATCTGATGTACGACTCGTGAGAGCCACCGGAAAGACCGTGAAGTAGAACAAGTAAGGGCTTGTCAGCGGAAGACGCAGGCGGGTTCTGGATCTTGGCTACCTCTTCAGGTCTAAAGTATCTGAGTCTGGGAGGAAATGGTGGCGGATTGTCCAAAGGTGAGTATTTGAGTTGCTCTTCCCATTCAGCTTTATTAGTCGGGCGTTCGATAGGGTAGTCAACCGACACTAGTGACCCGTCGTCCCAGTAAACAAGTCTACGGCCATAGTAAATTTGGTTCATGTTTTCAAAGGATCCCGAAGCGTACATGGTCTGAAGATCACCGTTAAAAAGTGTGGGCGCCATTAAATCGTAGGTTCCGTTCTTGAGCTGGGGGACATTTTTTTCAACAAGATCTGCGAGAGTGGTGGTGGTCTTGTCTTTGAGAGGCAACTCTACGCTCTTAGACGACGCGTAGGTCTTGACATAAGATCTGACACCAAAAAGAGACATTATTTGAGAGAGTGTGTGTTTATTAAAGACTGTGCTGAATTATAACCTGATATTTTCGTCAGAATGATGAAATCTAAAAACAATCTACTCTGGAAAGAAAAAAAGGTTTTTAGAAAGGAGATGAAAAATTCTCTGATTCCAATATTTATTCATTGGTTGGGATCTGATAAGGTTGGTACGATACCCGATCATCTCATATTTTTGATGAGTGAAATAAAAATATTATGCCGAGGAAAAAAAAAAAAAAAACCTTAAAATTTACGTCTGTAAACTTATGCTTTGAGACTTATTGTTTGATAAGTGTAAACTAGCAACTCTGTAATACTCAAATTTGATTAAAACCGTTCTGAGATAGAAAAAAAAGCTTCGAAAACGTTTTCAAAAAAATACAAGTATATATATATGGAATTTATAAGTACATATGCGCAAACAGACAAAATTATACGTTTGGAATTTAAATTGAACCTGTACATGCTATATCATATTGTTTAGAATGTTTTTTAACAATTTATTTTCGATTCAAAATATGTAAGTACTTTTTTGTTACGCACTCATCATTTTTGTATCTCTGCAGCAGGCGTCAGAAAACAAAAAAATGATGAGCTGGTAAAAAATAAAAGCTTGTTTTCAAATGTTTTACATCAGGGTTCCATTAGCTTATGCTACTCTTTTTTGGTTGTAAATTTTTTGATTCAGAGATGTCTAAAATAAATGTTTCTAACCTTTGTAACAAAAAAAAGTTCATTAGACCCGCTCAGCTGGGGCCACGTCTATATGTTTACAGCTGATAGTATTTTCTGGTTTAATATTTACTGAGTTTGTATTATAAATAGTAACAATAGAAAAAAATAAAAAAAAATAAAAAGCTCATCTAGTACATATGCTTTCTCTCGTGGTTTTTGGAACTGTATTTTCGATTGAAATAAACTATTGATTTTTGACAAACACTTACAAAGACATATAATCGACATTATTAAAAGTTTATCGCCTGATAAAAATATGTGATTTTTATACCATACAAAGCAATCTATTAAAAAGTTTTTGCTTTTTGTTAATAATTTTCAATACATTAGTAGCTACCATAATGTCAAAATTGCAACAATCTGGGCAGTATGAAAGGAACTCAAAAACTGTTGTTGAGCTTGCATTTTGTCTGTATTTCAGATAATTTAATTTTATATTAATTCATACATATATAATTTAATTTTGAAGCTAAGACAGGCAGAATTTGGTTTTTTTTTATTTTATTTTTCTATTTTTATTTATTTATTTTTTATTTCAAAAAAAAAAAACCTAAATATACTCGTACAAGTCTAAATAGTATAACTTACCCACATTTTAGCTTAAAAACAGGAATATAAGTTTTTGCAATTAGTTTTTTTTTAACAATTAATTCTAAAATTGACTCAAAACCAGTCAAAAAAAAAAGGAGATGCTTATTAAAATTATTACGGTTGGCAAATATTATTATTTGCTTTTACTAATAGCTATGTCGCCTAATCAAGTACAAGGGGCTTCTTTTGATGCCGGAATCAACAAAAAAAAATGGCCTCATCATTGATTTCACTTTTACCAAAAAATATTTCATTAATGCAAAACCTTATGTCGTTTTTATTACCTGACAGTAGTGTGTTTGAAACTTTACAAGTAGATTTGAGCAGTTATAATCTTGCGCTACCAAAACTAGCAAAAATTATATACCAAAACGAAATGTGACAAGAAAAAAAAAGAATCTTTTTTAGAAAACGATTAGACAGCCATACTCAGAAATAAAAATAGATTGAGTTGAATTTATAACTTATTTATGAAACCAAAAAACAGCTATCTAGATGCATCTAGATTTATGGAGATAACTCAAGACACAATTAATGAAAGTAAAACAAAAAAAGTATTTGTACTGAAACTTATATTTTACCACATCAAACTTTTGTAACACTTATAATACTTTTATTGTTGCGGTGGTAATCAACCTTACCTGAAAAAACGAAGCAAGCCCAAATTATTACAAAAAGTCTAGCACAAATATTAATTTATATGATCACATGGCTTTAACGATATCACACTGTAATAAAATATGTACATGAAGAAGTGGACGGTAAAAATATTTATAATTATTTGTGTTAAGAAGTGTTCAATCCGGTCGATCAGAATAAACAAAAAAAAGGAAGATTGCAAAAACCTTAAAAAATTGCTGACATGCAAAGTCTAGAGATCCAAAATAACACTGATAGCCCTAATTCTAATGACAACGAAGACAAAAACAAATAATTAAAAATTATCATTTTTGACCGAATAGGAAGGTCTGAGATAGCCAAGATTTAGCTAGTAGTAGGTTGCGTATGTGATACATCTTAAAATTGGTCTATTAATTGTATACAGATTTAGCAAAAGGTAGAGTTGTTTCAATTTGGTGTTAACACGTTTTGATGTTTTTGATTACAAAAAACAAATGATCATAACTATACTGTTTTCAATGATTTTTTATTTCGTTTCAATCTTGAGCATATGAAATTATGATCTCACATAGAAAGCATTTATCTAAAGTATATACTTGACTGAGTATATCTGCAGTCGGACAAAAACAACAACCAATCTATCTTTAAAATGAGTTATTGAGGAATTGAAGCTAGAAAGCATGAGTTTAAAAATTCAATAAACAGTTTGAATCAGTTCTGAAAGTAATTTTTTTTCAAAGGGATGAACATCTGTCAAATGTAGAAACAAATAAGAATCATTATTTTATGATTCTTTTTTAGTATTAGTAGTAATATCTTTTTTTATTCTTGCTTACTTAGTTATTTTATGATTGATTATAATAATCTTTTCTTAATATCGAGTAGTTTACAACACTGACAGCTACGAGAACAAATCGTGTTGTTCCACAACGTTGGCGAATAGCGAAGACAGAGAAAATAAGATCATGCCATAAATAAAAAAAAGACTCTGCAACCCTACTTCTAACTACTATTAAAGTGATAATGAAACTAAAAGTTAGGGCTAAAAAAAAAAAGGATCTCAACTTTTTTCCAGGAGGGGTGGTAATTTTACTGTGTACTGTACAAAAGAAATTTTTTTTCCCAGTTTTGCATTTCATGCTTCATTGTTTTAGAGTTTTAATGTACTAGGGTTTTAAAGTATTCCTTGAAAATAGGTTTCAATAAAATAATCACCAGTTATTGGCCATAATTTGTTTCTAATTTGTCTCCGTTTTGCGACTTTTTATTTTTTTTTTAATTCTGGAGGTTTTTACTTTTATTTTATTTTATTTTTTTTTTTGATTGATCTTGACTGCATTTTTAATTGGTTTTAGCCGTTTTTCTTATTAATCCTTATTCATCCTATGTATGTATCCATTTTTTTTTTCCTCAGTCGGCTCCTACAGTCATTTTGCAGCTTTCGTGTTATCTATGCATCACAACGCTCCCAAATTGGAGATTTTGATTCCCAAGTTGTCATTAGTGAGATGCTTTACAAACACCCCAAACAGCTTAATATAGCTGGTTTGTCCAAAACACTGCTGACTATATTTTACAGTTAACCTCTCAAAATACTTTGCAGCAGACAGTTATTATTTTTAAAATCAATCATGTTGTAAACAGCTTGTATCTAGCCTATTTTGATGGTTTATTTCAATTTTTGCCCTAGAGGTAGGATTTTACTACTCTAAATGCCCAATCTCAAAGATATTAATAGTATTAAGACTTGAAAAATATAAATATCACGATCTACCCCTAGTCTTCTCATTTGAATTTGCTACATATATTTCGTTTCATTTTTTATTTTGCAGCTATTTTAATATCTATCAATAGCCCCGACATTCTTTTTTTCTAGGCAACATATAATCATCTGCTGGCCAGGTGATTTCTTTTTTCATTTTTTTTTTTTTATTAAATTGGAATAATCATTTTTATCATTTACGCATACTCTTATAATATCTGAAAGATCACTCGTCTCTTAAATTACTCAATGAAACTCTCAAAATTTATATTACTGACACTGGCAAGCTCGCTAGTCGCCGCTCAAAAAGCAGGAATTCGAAGTCATCTTGCACTAGCCTGCTGGAATGCAGCCCTAAAATGGGATTTTGAATGTGCCGCCAAAGAAAACGCTGTACCATGTCTTTGCACAAACGAACCCTACCTAGGTACAGTTTTAGCATGCATCAGAGAAAAAGTTGAAGACGAGCCATCAATTAATCACGCATACCAATTTATTCAAAACACCTGTAAATACAACGGCAAAGTTAAGTTTTCCTTCGGCAAGCTTGATGACATCTACTACCATTCGCGGCCATATATTATTTCACCCGAACTAGCTACTGAACTTACCAAAGACAAAAAAGAATACCTAAAAAATCCCGTCAATACCGCCACCGAGGAGTTCACAACCCAATTTCGTGCTGCATACATAGCCAAACGTCAGTACGATCTCGGTACGGTGTTTGGCAGTATTATTCTTTTCTACTGGTTAATCGTCGCTGTTGTTGGCGTTTCTTTCAACTTCATCGCTGAAAAATATCCTGAAATTCTTTTTAAAAACAGCCCTACTGTCAACTATATTCGCAAAAGTCTTGTTTTACCGGCTACTTTCAAAGAAAATCATGGCCGTCCTGTTAAACTGTTTTTGAAAATGTATATGACCGCACCAACAAGAGGTCAGTCTTTGATTTTACTGAGCTATTTTATTCTTAATATCATTTTGACTTGTGTAAAGTATGATTTATACCCAGATAATCCATACGTACCAAGTATTCAACTGCAAACTCTTAAATACTTGGGCACAAGGACTGGCATCATTTCTTTTACTCAAATTCCTCTTGTGATTTTATTTGCCGCTAGAAACAATATTTTTATTAGGCTCACTGGTTGGTCTTATGATACCATGCAGGTCTATCACCGTTGGGTTGCCCGCGTTATGATGATCCATGCTTTAATTCATTCTATCTGTTACACTGGTGTTGGTATTTTTGGAAATACTGTTATTTACCGCTGGCAAGAAGTTATTAACTGGCGTTTTGGCAACATGGCTACATATGCCGGTATCTTTATGGTTCTCATGGCTATCAACGCTTTCCGTGCCAAGTACTATGACGTTTTTTATTTTTTCCACAAAGTTTTTTACGTTTTTTTCATTGTTGGTATTTCTCGTCACTGTTGGGATTTTGGTTGGATGGGATGGGTCTGGGCTTCGCTGACCGTACACTTGCTTGAGCGTGGCGCTCGCTTGTACAACACCATATTGTCTGGCCTTCATAATGAAGCTTATGCGGAACTCTTTGATGATAACACATTCAGAGTTTCTGTAAAATATTCTAAACGCTGGGCTCTTGGTCCTGGCCAGTACTGCTACATTAGAATTTTGCATAAAAATCTTTTTTGGCAAGCCCATCCTTTCAGTGTTTACACCAGTCCCGACGAAGACAACAATAACATTCAGTTTGCTATAAAAGCTCAAAATGGCGCCACTAAAATTATCGCTGATTTTCTTGCCAACCAGCCTAACCGCAGTGCCCATCTTCCAGTTATGATTGAGGGTCCTTATGGTCACCATGCTCCTATTGAAAAGTACGACACAATCTTTTTGATGGCTGGTGGTATGGGTGTAACTGCAACATATGCATACGCTCTTCACCTTAAGCGGCTTGCCAAGCGTGGCCAAAAAATAGTCTTTTTATGGATTATTCAGAATACTACACCGTTAGAATGGTTTGGTGAAGAGCTGCTTTCTTTAACAGGTAATCCCAATATTGAGCTTCAAATTTACATCACACGGAAATTCACTGCTCGCACCTTTTCTGGTACTGATAGTGATGAAGAAACCGAAGACGATATTGAAGAAATTGATCTCGAAAAAGGATTTGGTGTTGCTGCAGACTATAATAACAGGCCCAATGGTTTGAGTCATCAAAACAGCCAGCGTACTCTCCGTGGCCGCCCATCATTGCAAAAAATGCTTCCCGCGCAGCGATTTCAAGATCAGTTTGGCTACTGCCTTTATGATAAGCGTCCCAATATTTCAGAGGAAGTGTCCAAGTTTCTTAATGGCATGAATGGGAATATGGCTATTGTTTCATGTGGACCCCCTATGTTGGTTGATTCAATCAGAAAGTCAATTGTTGAAAACATTGAGGAAACTGAAGGTCGGATTGACTACTTTGAAGAAGCTTTTTCATGGTAAGAAAAGACTTGAAAAATAGTTCCTTGTTATTTGCCAGTAGGTGTATTAGTTTATACATATAAAAAAAAAATAAAAATATAATCGCGGTCTATAAAATACCCGTTTAATGTCTCAACATCACATAGTTACATAAAGAAAATGACAGGAAAAATATACAATTATTCTTTATTACCTTATTTGGGAAATCAGATATCCAATACCACGATAAAGCCTTCTTTTTTTTTTTTTTTGTTGAAATACCTTTTTTTTCTGATCATGGTATGTTTTTTTTGAATTCCATGTCTTCTTTGTAGATATAGATAGAAAATCTGTTTATTGTCCTTACATCACATAGTTACATAATTAAAATAATAATAA